>JAAXCT010003048.1:0-46742 GCA_012490785.1 Eragrostis nindensis | reverse complement strand
AAAGCTGGGCGGCGCGGAGCGTGCCGTAGATCTCCCACAGGTCGGAGGCCGGGACGTCGGCCTCGAGCTCATGGACCTTGCTCCCCTTCATACTGCTGATCTGATGCGGTGTCCTGAATTCTTCTGAGCTGAATACGTTTGTAGTGGTGCCCTTTGAGACCATCAAGCTCGAGTGAGTGAGTATTTATAGGAAAGCCCGCAATGGATTTAGCTAATTAACTGGAATTTTGGAAAGGGTTGAGGTAAATGGTTACCACAAAAGAGGCGGAGCGGTAATTTGGATGCAGCTGTGCAATTGGTGGTGTGTTGTTATCGAGAGGAAATAAAGAATTGAGAGACGGGCAGGCGCGAAATAATTGATGTATAGTGTGTATCAATTGGGGGGTACTTGGGGTTGACCTGCTGAATAGTGTGGTTCTCTGTTTTCAGTCAGTCACTTGGAAATTGTTTCTTTCCGGCTTGTCTAGAATATTAGTTTTAGATATATTTATTAAGTGATCAAATGGAGCTATAGCTTGTCTACTTTAATTTGGATCTATGCACTGGTTGCCTGGATTCCCACAATACGTCGGTCTAATTTACCGTGTTGACGACCTCACGGACAATGGTACCAACCTATTTTGTTGGGAGAAATTGCACACAAAATACTGTTCTTTTTTACAATTTACAATTTCTGCCAACAAAATATAAAGGTTTATTGCCATGTTAGGTCCGAAAAATTTGTCCATAATAATGAGAAAACGTAAAGGAAAATTCCTTGTCATTGGTTTAAACTCTAATCCTTCATTTGTCGTCTAAAAAACTGCGTGCCCATATGTACCACTGGTACTAAATGTTAATCCTTCACTAGGTGATAACCCCGCGCGTTGCTGCGGGAACTTCTACAGAACATATTTTTTCATGTAGTTGAGAAGAGAAGAGAGAATAAACAGTTATTGAGCAAAAGAAGGATCGGCAAAATATATATGGAACGACCAAGTGCATTGCAACATATGAAGCCCAGTCCCTTCTCCCTTCAGATGAAAATATATATGCATGAGTTACAAATCATAGTGAAGAATAATAAACTATAAGTGTTTAATACTCTAGCAGATTATTTTTTCACCTTGAATATTTCTACCTTTTGTGTTCGTATTCTATTCTCGAAAAGAAAAAGAAACGCAAAACGAAGTACAAAGTAAAAGGATGATGAGCGCTTCATCATGATTGCGCGAAAAGAGCCAAGTCTTCCCAGGCTCATCTCATTTTTAGGTATTAGTACTGCAACAACCCAAAAAAAAAACTTCGAAGGGCGGGCTTTCGGAAGGAGATTAAGTTCATAAGAACAATTGCAAATGGGACTCCCCGGGCATTGCAGCGGGCATCCTATGTTCTATTAATTCAAGGTGACTATTTTAAGCAAGAACATAAATCTGTATATCTTCTGAGAGCACTGTTTATTGCAGGAATAGAAACAGTGTGAGAGTTTTGCAAAGAAAAGAAGGAAAATATCTAAGTTGAAACGAAGAATAGATGGCAGCATAGGAAGGTTACCTGAAGTCTATGAAAAGCGAATGCTTGTCATATGGATGAGAGCTGAACCAAAATATTGCCTGAGAATATAAACAGAGAACAATGAGTAATTAGAAAGATGCCAAAAGAAAAATGATAAAAAGAATGTGAACATGCAAATGACCATCCAAATGGACCTCACCTTCTTGTGCTAGTACTTCTCTATTCCATCACTATGGAGCACAATATATAAAGATGAGAATACGATGTGAGTGGGAAGTAAAGGGTTGCACGGATAACCCTTGTATTGGTTTGTGGAAGGTGATTAAGTAGCAACGTTACTTCAGGATTGTACCATAGGCAGTAGAGAATGGGAAAGATGGTGTGGAGTGTGTGAGTACTTTCTATGCAACCTGCAGCCTGATAGAGAGAAATTTCTAAATGGCAGATTGATTGCTGAGTTTTAATTAGTGCCATTTAATCGCGTCGCTCTCTCTGATTGTTTGGTGGACGTCAGTTTTGGATAGAGAAGATGGCTAGTCAGGAAGTTTCTTCTTTGTAATTAGGTAGTTGAATGCACGGTGAATAAAAGAAAAAACGGAGTTATGGCCATTAGTCGTGGATGGTGTAATGTGTGGTTGGGTCAATGTAGCGTCAGTGGAGTATTAGGGGCAGGCTGACAGTTTCAACTTTCGGTGGAGGTCACGGGTGACGGACGGACATGATGAACTGTATGTTGGTGATCAAATGGTATGGGTTTTACAGGTGATGTGGCGCGATGTGAGAGCAGCTTTATAGTAACTATGACACTTAGTGGGTTGCTTCTATATAGTATATATAGATGTGCTATTGATTGTCAATTAATCTTTAAAATACCAATACTACCCCTCTTGTGTGTGCTTTTCTCCCATCTATAATATCTATAAAGCTCGTACCGCTAAAGCTCTCACCATGTTAAGCCACATCATCAAGAAAATTGAGTCCGTTTGATCATATTGCTTGTTTGATCTCACCGTTTGCAAAGAATAGTAAGTTAACACTCAATGGCCCTTCCCTACCGAGAGTTGAAACTGCCAATCCATCCAGTAACGGCTGCACTCACACCCACATACAAGTGTCATACCCCATTTCTGGAATATGTTGTGCATCCTGTATCAGTCCCTGGATCAGTAGCTGATACGCACAAGAACACAGATATGATAATCAAAAGCATACTTCGAATAGGTAAATAAGTATAAGACCTGATATAGGACCCTTAGTGGTGGTGCGACAGGGATTCGTAACTATCCAAGTCCTTCCAACCAACTAAAGGTGAAGCAGACAGCGGAAGACCTTGGCCCAAAGCCACAAGCAGACTTGAGAAGTAGAACCGAAAACCAAATCGTCGTCGCCTTCTACGAAGCCTTCTCCTACTAAACCAACAAACGCAAACGCGTGAGTACATAAGGTACTCAGCAAGCCCTACACTACACAAGGGGATGTATACATGCATATTTGGTCTTAGCAAGTGGAGGCTGTACGGTTCATTTGCAGCAAGCAAACTTTATGCAAGGTTCACTAAAGCAAGTGAAGGAATCAGTGATAAAACAGGGGATTTATTGTCAATATTTTAGTTGGTTGGCCCTGGGGGAGTATGAGGCATTCCCGCCAGTTCCCAAGTTTTAGTTGGGCCTTCTGATCTCAAGGATCATACCGACCCGGCATCTATGCCATCACTTCCAAAACACGGGTCGACTACAACCACTCACACTCCAAGGGATAAAGAGGTGGCTAATCCAACGTGCGCCACAATAATGTGTCATATGCCGTGACAACGTCCATCCGGATGAATTTTACACTCTGCAGAGGTGTACATCTTTTCCCACGGGCTATGCTCTCTTGATCGGAGAGTACAACGCCTAGTCCATCTTCTCCGAGTAGTCTCACAAGTCCACCACGGAATCACACTCAGGGGCTTGTGACTTGAAATGTCACACTACGGCACAACACCTATAACAGGTACGTCGTGCTCCTGCATTAACTTGCAGGATCCTGAGACAGACAACAGGACGGGCGGCTTTCCCATGTACCGACAATGGGTTCCCGAGACAGACAGCGGGTTCCGCAACCGGACCACGGGTACGTTTCCCGGGCCTGTTCCTGAGCTTCCGTTGCCTCTACTGGCCTCCAGATGGAATGTGTAAGAATACCAAGAAGGTAGGGTAGGTCCTTCCCATACAGGTTCCGTGGTTGTACGAGAAATCATTATGTTAACGGGCGTCAGAACCGGTCCTTATGTGGCCGGGCAAGCACCAGATCTCCCACACTAGGGGACTATCACCATCAACATCTCACTAGTGGCCTTGCCCGCAATCCAACCCATCCCATCATCACCGTCACCAACATCATCATCACCTAACACAGTTGTGCTACTCCCAACCCAAGTATCACACACACCACCAAACTCATTTAACACATTTATAAAAGCAAGTATGTGAGATGGTGTGGCAATGTAGAAACATTGCGGGGTCCTAAGCATATCTAGTAGCAAGGTGATTGTGCCATCATAGAAATGATGGAAACTATCCTAGGGCTATCAAGGTGACAGGTAAACAAGGGTAAACAAGGATTAAGATATTAATGTCTTAAGTAACAGACATCAATATCAATAAGCAAGTAGGATCATAGCTACACAAGCAGTAAAATAACAAGTAATGCATAATACGAGATAGGCCATATAGGTGCATTTGCAGAAACAGTAGGTTCAATCATGATCAAGGAGAAGGAGAGCTTGCCTGAAGAACGATATCCTAATCTTCCAATACTTGGTCTTCAGATCTTGTGTCGAAGTCGATGTCTTCAAGTCCCTCTCTCAGCTTGTATCTTCTGGCTTGTCCTTGAGCTTGGACTTTTCTAGTTCTTCCTTGAGGCTTGGATCCTTCTGGCTCCTCTTCGAATCTAGCGTAAGCTAGCGCATAGAAACATACCGTATAAACAAACTACCGCAAAAGAAATAAAGATCGAAAAGAGCCAAGTAAGATCCGATTAATTCCAATAAGAACCGATGGAACACCGAAGAAGAATAAGATACAAATCATGTATGATGCAATAGGTTTTATTTTAGGAATGTTTTATTATCTTAGGGAGATTATTAGGGACAATGCATCGAGTTCTAGGGCTTTTGTTGTCAATGAGGGATGCTAAACAGATGAGGAGTGCATGAGTGTAGGTGAAGGTGGGGACAGTGCATGCACATGTTGATCATACATTTGTGGCACTAAGTCTTTATACAGGTCGTAGCCTATATAAAGGTTCATGCGACACATGTACAAGTGCAAGGTGTGTCACTTTAATTACTTACCTATAGATTATGGTACCTAATGGTGATTAGCTATCATATTATTTACTAAATTAATTACTAAGACTAAGCTACTAGTTATTGGTCATGGACGGAGCGCATGACCGTGGTACGTGCACGTGATTATGCATGGTATGATGCACGGTTGGAAATAGAACAATTAATCGATTAAGAATAAGTAGCGATTAAAATAGCAATAAATAGTAACCATAATAAGTCCAATGAAATACCAGATATAAATAGAGCAGCATAATAAATTGATAGAGCTGGTGGAGGTTGGTGGCAACATTGGTTAAGATTAGTTGAGCTTGGTTAGCGTTGGAGCTTGGTGAGAACAACGGAGGTTGTATATTTTGATACGGAATGATACAATATGATAGGTTAAGTTCAATGTCACGCTAAAAGGTGAGCGAGCATTCGTGACACGTGGGATCAACGACATATGATGAGCTTGTCGAGAGAGTGTGGGATTTAGAGTATTGATGGCTCGTAGATATAATCTAGAGCTTTGAGATTAGTACCAAAGGGTACTACGCGTTTCTACGAACGCGTGAGCGCAAGAATCGCTCGAAACGGAGCTACGGATGAAAAGATATGGGGGTTTAAAATTGTAGAGGCGTCATTTATAATTACAGCAAGGTTCTAGGGACTTATCTGTAAAAATAGAAAAGATCTAGGGACCTATCGTAATTATGAGAAAGTTTAGGGGCCTCGGTGTAAAAAGACAAGGACTGAAAGGTAATTATAGAAAAGTATAAGGGTGTTTATGTAAAAAGACAGGACCTAAACAGAATTAGCATAAGGTTAGGGGCTAATCTGCAAATTGCACAGGGTCTGGGATTTTCTGGATTTTCTGGATTTATTTTTGTAAAGGATATTCTATTTCTTGCGCAGTGCTGACGCAATAAAGAGTAAAGGATTTATTTCTGAAAGGGAAAAGCTGGTGGACCGGGTCTACAGGTGTGTGGACCGAGTCCACGGCGGTCCACACACGTCTACGGTGGACCGGCGGCGTCGGCGCGACGGCGCCGTCGCCGGAGCTTCGCCGGAGCAGCCGTTCCGGCGCTCCGGTGGGCCAAATCGAGCGGAATTTGAACCGGGAGAGAGAGAAGAGGATGGGTAGCTCACCGCATGGACTTGTTGACGACGCACGGTGGCGGAAACACGTCGGCGACGGCGGGGCGCGGAGCCAACGGCGGCGTCCGACGAAGAAGGAGGAAGAGGCCGGCTCGACGACTCCTTGCTAGCCCGGGAGCTTCGCGGGGTCGAGGCGGAGCGGAGCGGCTAGGTGTCGACGACGGGCTCGCAACGGGGACGGCCGGCGACGAGCGACAGCGGCGGCGCGGAGTGCGACGGCGGCGCTCGGCGAAGGAGGAGGTAGAGCGCTGCGCGTCGAGTTCTTGCTAGTCGTGGAGGTGCGCGGTGGTGCTGTGGAGCTGGCGCGCGCACGGGACGAGCGAGACGAGGCCGGAAGGGATGCCGTCGTCGAGCTCGCGCGGCGGCGGTCAGCGGCGCGGCTAGGGTTTGGTGTCCGCGCGTCCCTAGTGCTCTCCGAGCTGCGCGGAGGGGCGCGCACTAGGTAGAGGAGCACCGAGGAGCAGGACGGCGAGGGAGGGTAGTAGGAAGGAGCTCGTCGGAGGCGAATCGGGCGTCGCCGGAGTTGGGGAAGATTTGGGGAAAAAGAGAAATTGGAGCGGCCGGGAGCTCGAGGAGAGGAGCGGCGAGTGGGGAGAGGGAGAGGAGAGTGTGGCGCGTCGATTTTTATAGACGGAGCGAGGCGTTTGAGGCCAGGAGCAGCTCGGCTTGGTCGTTGCTCGTCATCGGCTCGGTCATCGCCATTGAAGGCTGACGGGACGCGACGAGGTGCGGCGTGATGGGCGCCTGCGCGCGATGACGAGGGAGAGAGCATGGCCACAGGAGCTGCGACGCGACGGGACGACGAGGCCGGTGACGGAGTGGCGACGTCGGCGGTATGGCGGACGGACCGGCGGTCCATTGACGGCGGCGGCGGTTATTGCCTGACAGGCACAAGGAGGAAGAAGGAGACTGGGCCAGGCTGCTGGGCCGGAGGGAAGGAAAGAGTGGCTGGGCCTCGGTGGGCTGCGGCCTGGGAAGAAAAGAGAAAAAAGAAAGGAAGGAGGGCGAGTTGGGCTGGGCTGAAGGAGAAAGGAAGAAGGGGATTCGGCCCGAGAGAGAAACGAGATTAGGAAAAGGTTTTCATTTCTGGGATTTTGAATTTGAATGTCATTCAAATTCAAAGGGGAATAAAAGCAAACAACTTGCAAATCAAAAACAGAGAAAGTCAAAATGCGTTATGGTGGAATTTGATGCAGGTTCAAATTCAAAGGTTTTAAATTCGAGGTGAATTCACTAGAGTTTGACATACATTTATTTTAGTTTGTTGTAAATTCCAAAAAGTTCAAACTTTAGTGTATTTTAAATGAAAGCAAGCACTTGAGCACTAGTTTTAATATTTATAAAATTTCAGATTTGCAACTAGGTTGACTTATTTTAGTGAATTTTATTTGGAAAATTCATGGCAAGGTAAGAGCGGGACAAAAATTTAAATTTGCACTGATTTTTATTCCTTTTGTTTTGCTTCAAAGATTTGGGGTGTTACAGATCTACCCCACTTAAAAGGAATCTCGTCCTCGAGATTCAAACGATCTTCCGGGTGGTGTAGACTTCTCTGGTGTCTTCTTGCTTGGTGGTGGTAACATCCAAAATTTAGGCGAAGGCTTCATGACGTTATGGGCGTTGCTAGTAGATTCTCTTCATCTTCGTCTTAGATTTTCTGTTGTACCGATCGAAGAAGCAGGGTCCTCTCTTCAAGATTGCATGTGGGGTTCTACCCCACTTAAAAGATTTTAACTTGCGGTAAGAATAGCTTTCGACTCTTGCTCTGTTTATCTTATCCAAAGGATTAAGGCGTTTCTCATTGTTCCATGGGTGGCTTGTCCAAATGCCTTTATTTCCAAATTATCCTTAAAGATGGGTTTACTTAAAGACTTCTTATCAGACTCGGAAGTACATCTCCATTAGTGTAGCTTGAAGTCTATTCTTATCCCAGACTGACAGACCATACATTTCATCACCATACAACTCTTGATACAACACTTTATTGATATTCCAAGGTACAAAGTACAACAGGTTGCTTATATTACAACGCTCTTACATAAAATTCTCCAATTCTCCAGGTCTAAACTCAGAACACTGAAGATTTGTGCTTCAACGAGATTGTCGCTCGTTGTCTCCATGTGTAACAGTTCCAGGGCAATCTGCTGCGATGTGCCCACGATTCCGGCACAGGTAGCACTTTCGTTTTCTCCACGATGCCTTCATTCTCTGTGGGTTGTCGTTACTGCTTTTTCCTTGATTATTCGGCCCTTTAAAACCAGAAGGTTTCACGCCTATCTTCTTCTTCTTGCTCTTCTTCTTCTTTCTGTTCTTCTTTTGATTTTCTTGCCTCTGAGGAGATTCCCATTCATGTACTTCAGATTTCTCTTTCAGCTCACATGACTGGGTCTCGTGGATTTTGTCATTTTCTTGATCTATCAGTGCTTCTTCAAGCAGGATGGCTTTATTCATCAGTGTGCTGAAGTCCGGATAGTTGTGAGTGACCAGATGCACTTTCAGATTATGGTTAAGACCTTTTCTGAAACGATCTTGCTTTTTCTTGTCAGTGTTGATCTCATCTGGTGCATACCGGGACAACTTCATGAACTTCCGAGTGTACTCATTCACTGTCATAGCTTCTTGCTTAAGGGTTCGGAATTCATCTGCTTTTATGTCCATGATTCCGGTGGGGATATGGTATTCACGGAAAGCTTGTTGGAATTCATCCCATGTAATACCATCTGGCTCTGGAACTGTTTCCTTGAAGTTATCCCACCATTCTCCAGCAACTCCAACTAGTTGCTGAGTAGATAACAGTACTTTCTCTCTATCATTAGCTGCGATTACATCAAGCTTCTTGGTAACACCTTTGAGCCAATCATCAGCAGCTAAGGGGTCATCATCAGTGCTGTCGTAGACAGGTGGCCTGAGCTTCATAAATTCTGATATCTTAGAACTCATTTCATGGCTGTTATGTTGTTCCTGAGAAATTAATTCCAAGAGTTGAGTCTGTCTGGCCATCACTTCTGTGAAGTTGACCGGTGGCGGTGGTGGTTGAGGCAACTCATTGCTGTCCTGATGGTCGTTACTTTCTGCCTCTTGGTTAGTTCCTTCCTCATCGTGGTGATCTGCCTCAGTTTCCTGGTTGTGAGCTGCAGTGGGTCCTCTTTGGTTCGCTTCTTGATGCTGTTGAGTTGTTGGCTTCTTTCTTTTGTTAGTTTCACCTCGTGCGGTTCGTCCAGCGGGATCATGATCTTCAGGTGTTTTTGCCTTGCGCTTCGGGCGGGTTTGAAACCTGGCAGACTTCTTTGGCGGCATCCTGGTTTCAACAGCGGAGATTTAGGCAGGGATTAGGGAAGGGTTTTGGCTTTAAGCTGTTGTTAAGCTGCGATTCTATCTATTAAACTGCTGTTATTGTTATTATGCTATTTAATTAGTTCGATTAAGAGCACACAATCATAGAAGAATAAAGAGCCAAATCAATAAAATCATCGAATCACACAAACAACGTGATTTATTTGTTGCGGTCTTATGTGTAAGCGTACTAAGAACGAGGTCTTAAGGTTTAAGGGTATGCTGACTATCGATCTTTGATTGTGCTCAGAACTCGACTAATAATCCGTTGACCAAAAGAATCGAAAGGGTCATATGGCTTAGTCGGTTAAAAGAAGACCATTGTTCACATTTCTGTATTGGAGGCATTTCATTGACTTGACGTTTGAGGTTAACCAAGCATATGCAGCTTTGATTATTGCATTTCACAACGTTGATTTCTTGAACTTGCATACTATTTTGACTCTGGAGGTGGCTCGAGGCACTATTTCATAGCAACACTGGTACCTTGATTCCTCACAAACAGAAGTACATCCTCGATACAACTCAGATTATCAGGATTACAACTTTTTACCACTTATTACTACTACTTCTAGGGCTACTGCCATTGCTGCTATTGATAGCATTCTTCTGGGTTACGGTGCAGGTCTCCAGGGCTATCCTTCACGGAAGCACATGCTGGCTCTTCTGGCCTAGGTAACATGTTGGTGTACTTGACATGCACTGAGGGCTTAGGTACTGTAATCTTCAATACCAGTTGTCCTCATCCATGCTTCTTAGTCTTCTTATGCCCTAGGTTGGGCCTGTGACGGACCATTCTTGTAAAACGGACACTTGGCTAGCTTGTGTCCTTCTTGCTTACAGTGAAAGCAGCGTCTTGGATAGTTGGTGTTAATTAGTGTTGCTCGAGGTTGCCTTCTCATAACTTTCTGCTGGCAGGCTTGTGTTGTTTGAGAACGGATGTATGTTGGTTGGTTGGTGGATGGCAGCTTCTCCTATGGAATGTGCAACAGGTAACAGGCACTTTGGCTTCTTAGGATCCTTATGCATGACTTTACCTGATCCTTGCACGTCATACTTTCTCTTCTTGCTGCAGCTTTCGCTGGCATCTCTTGGCTGCAGTAGCTCCTTGATGATGGAGATTTCTTCATTGCTCTTGTTCACTAACGCTTCCAGATTAGCCAACCTTTCAAGTACACTTGCGATGACAGGCGGAGACGTCAGGTAGGTGCCATTCATATCATTCCAAACTTCTTGCTCTTGATGCTTATCCTGTACAGCAGGTTGAACCTTTGCAACTGGTGCTGAGCTTGCGGCATACCATCCTCCATGTTGGTCTCTGCAGCTCTTGCTTCATTGATCGAGTTATAGTAAGGGCAATTGGCGATCTTATGTCCGGGTTTGTGGCAGTAGAAACATGTCCTCTGCTTTCTGGAGCCCTTGGTGGCATTGCCGTTGTTGTTTTGTTTTGGAACTACATCCGGTAGGCGGTAAACTTGGAACAATCTGTTCTCCACTTCTATGGTCATGTAGTCTTGGTCGTCCATTGGGTTGAGCATTCCTGTACACATGCACTCCTGGATGAGACTCTTTTCTTGAGGTTGGCGAGAGGGAAGCAAGGGATTTTTAACAGAAGAGCAAGGGTTATTACGGAAGGTTTTGGAACTAGTTTTGAAAATAGTCATTTTTCAGCGTGGCAAATCCTAGGTTTTCCTTCTACGGTCAAGTATCGCTCTGATACCACTCTGTCATACCCCATTTCTGGAATATGTTGTGCATCCTGTATCAGTCCCTGGATCAGTAGCTGATACGCACAAGAACACAGATATGATAATCAAAAGCATACTTCGAATAGGTAAATAAGTATAAGACCTGATATAGGACCCTTAGTGGTGGTGCGACAGGGATTCGTAACTATCCAAGTCCTTCCAACCAACTAAAGGTGAAGCAGACAGCGGAAGACCTTGGCCCAAAGCCACAAGCAGACTTGAGAAGTAGAACCGAAAACCAAATCGTCGTCGCCTTCTACGAAGCCTTCTCCTACTAAACCAACAAACGCAAACGCGTGAGTACATAAGGTACTCAGCAAGCCCTACACTACACAAGGGGATGTATACATGCATATTTGGTCTTAGCAAGGTGGAGGCTGTACGGTTCATTTGCAGCAAGCAAACTTTATGCAAGGTTCACTAAAGCAAGTGAAGGAATCAGTGATAAAACAGGGGATTTATTGTCAATATTTTAGTTGGTTGGCCCTGGGGGAGTATGAGGCATTCCCGCCAGTTCCCAAGTTTTAGTTGGGCCTTCTGATCTCAAGGATCATACCGACCCGGCATCTATGCCATCACTTCCAAAACACGGGTCGACTACAACCCACTCACACTCCAAGGGATAAAAGAGGTGGCTAATCCAACGTGCGCCACAATAATGTGTCATATGCCGTGACAACGTCCATCCGGATGAATTTTACACTCTGCAGAGGTTGTACATCTTTTCCCACGGGCTATGCTCTCTTGATCGGAGAGTACATAACGCCTAGTCCATCTTCTCCGAGTAGTCTCACAAGTCCACCACGGAATCACACTCAGGGGCTTGTGACTTGAAATGTCACACTACGGCACAACACCTATAACAGGTACGTCGTGCTCCTGCATTAACTTGCAGGATCCTGAGACAGACAACAGGACGGGCGGCTTTCCCATGTACCGACAATGGGTTCCCGAGACAGACAGCGGGTTCCGCAACCGGACCACGGGTACGTTTCCCGGGCCTGTTCCTGAGCTTCCGTTGCCTCTACTGGCCTCCAGATGGAATGTGTAAGAATACCAAGAAGGTAGGGTAGGTCCTTCCCATACAGGTTCCGTGGTTGTACGAGAAATCATTATGTTAACGGGCGTCAGAACCGGTCCTTATGTGGCCGGGCAAGCACCAGATCTCCCACACTAGGGGACTATCATACCATCAACATCTCACTAGTGGCCTTGCCCGCAATCCAACCCATCCCATCATCACCGTCACCAACATCATCATCACCTAACACAGTTGTGCTACTCCCAACCCAAGTATCACACACACCACCAAACTCATTTAACACATTTATAAAAGCAAGTATGTGAGATGGTGTGGCAATGTAGAAACATTGCGGGGTCCTAAGCATATCTAGTAGCAAGGTGATTGTGCCATCATAGAAATGATGGAAACTATCCTAGGGCTATCAAGGTGACAGGTAAACAAGGGTAAACAAGGATTAAGATATTAATGTCTTAAGTAACAGACATCAATATCAATAAGCAAGTAGGATCATAGCTACACAAGCAGTAAAATAACAAGTAATGCATAATACGAGAGTAGGCCATATAGGTGCATTTGCAGAAACAGTAGGTTCAATCATGATCAAGGAGAAGGAGAGCTTGCCTGAAGAACGATATCCTGATCTTCCAATACTTGGTCTTCAGATCTTGTGTCGAAGTCGATGTCTTCAAGTCCCTCTCTTCAGCTTGTATCTTCTGGCTTGTCCTTGAGCTTGGACTTTTCTAGTTCTTCCTTGAGGCTTGGATCCTTCTGGCTCCTCTTCGAATCTAGCGTAAGCTAGCGCATAGAAACATACCGTATAAACAAACTACCGCAAAAGAAATAAAGATCGAAAAGAGCCAAGTAAGATCTGATTAATTCCAATAAGAACCGATGGAACACCGAAGAAGAATAAGATACAAATCATGTATGATGCAATAGGTTTTATTTTAGGAATGTTTTATTATCTTAGGAAGATTATTAGGGACAATGCATCGAGTTCTAGGGCTTTTGTTGTCAATGAGGGATGCTAAACAGATGAGGAGTGCATGAGTGTAGGTGAATGGTGGGGACAGTGCATGCACATGTTGATCATACATTTGTGGCACTAAGTCTTTATACAGGTCGTAGCCTATATAAAGGTTCATGCGACACATGTACAAGTGCAAGGTGTGTCACTTTAATTACTTACCTATAGATTATGGTATTACCTAATGGTGATTAGCTATTGTATTATCTACTAACTTAATTACTAAGACTAAGCTACTAGTTATTGGTCATGGGCGGAGCGCATGACCGTGGTACGTGCACGTGATTATGCATGGTATGATGCACGGTTGGAAATAGAACAATTAATCGATTAAGAATAAGTAGCGATTAAAATAGCAATAAATAGTAACCATAATAAGTCCAATGAAATACCAGATATAAATAGAGCAGCATAATAAATTGATAGAGCTGGGTGGAGGTTGGTGGCAACATTGGTTAAGATTAGTTGAGCTTGGTTAGCGTTGGAGCTTGGTGAGAACAACGGAGGTTGTATATTTTGATACGGAATGATACAATATGATAGGTTAAGTTCAATGTCACGCTAAAAGGTGAGCGAGCATTCGTGACACGTGGGATCAACGACATATGATGAGCTTGTCGAGAGAGTGTGGGATTTAGAGTATTGATGGCTCGTAGATATAATCTAGAGCTTTGAGATTAGTACCAAAGGGTACTACGCGTTTCTACGAACGCGTGAGCGCAAGAATCGCTCAAAACGGAGCTACGGTTGAAAAGATATGGGGGTTTAAAAATTGTAGAGGCTCATTTGTAATTACAGCAAGGTTCTAGGGACTTATCTGTAAAAATAGAAAAGTTCTAGGGACCTATACGTAATTATGAGAAGTTTAGGGGCCTCGGTGTAAAAAGACAAGGACTGAAAGGTAATTATAGAAAAGTATAAGGGTGTTTATGTAAAAAGACAGGACCTAAACAGAATTAGCATAAGGGTTAGGGGCTAATCTGCAAATTGCACAGGGTCTGGGATTTTCTGGATTTTCTGGATTTATTTTTGTAAAGGATATTCTATTTCTTGCGCAGTGCTGACGCAATAAAGAGTAAAGGATTTATTTCTGAAAGGGAAAAGCTGGTGGACCGGGTCTACAGGTGTGTGGACCGAGTCCACGGGCGGTCCACACACGTCTACGGTGGACCGGCGGCGTCGGCGCGACGGCGCCGTCGCCGGAGCTTCGCCGGAGCAGCCGTTCCGGCGCTCCGGTGGGCCAAATCGAGCGGAATTTGAACCGGGAGAGAGAGAAGAGGATGGGTAGCTCACCGCATGGACTTGTTGACGACGCACGGTGGCGGAAACACGTCGGCGACGGCGGGGCGCGGAGCCAACGGCGGCGTCCGACGAAGAAGGAGGAAGAGGCCGGCTCGACGACTCCTTGCTAGCCCGGGAGCTTCGCGGGGTCGAGGCGGAGCGGAGCGGCTAGGTGTCGACGACGGGCTCGCAACGGGGACGGCCGGCGACGAGCGACAGCGGCGGCGCGGAGTGCGACGGCGGCGCTCGGCGAAGGAGGAGGTAGAGCGCTGCGCGTCGAGTTCTTGCTAGTCGTGGAGGTGCGCGGTGGTGCTGTGGAGCTGGCGCGCGCACGGGACGAGCGAGACGAGGCCGGAAGGGATGCCGTCGTCGAGCTCGCGCGGCGGCGGTCAGCGGCGCGGCTAGGGTTTGGTGTCCGCGCGTCCCTAGTGCTCTCCGAGCTGCGCGGAGGGGCGCGCACTAGGTAGAGGAGCACCGAGGAGCAGGACGGCGAGGGAGGGTAGTAGGAAGGAGCTCGTCGGAGGCGAATCGGGCGTCGCCGGAGTTGGGGAAGATTTGGGGAAAAAGAGAAATTGGAGCGGCCGGGAGCTCGAGGAGAGGAGCGGCGAGTGGGGAGAGGGAGAGGAGAGTGTGGCGCGTCGATTTTTATAGACGGAGCGAGGCGTTTGAGGCCAGGAGCAGGTCGGCTTGGTCGTTGCTCGTCATCGGCTCGGTCATCGCCATTGAAGGCTGACGGGACGCGACGAGGTGCGGAGTGATGGGCGCCTGCGCGCGATGACGAGGGAGAGAGCATGGCCACAGGAGCTGCGACGCGACGGGACGACGAGGCCGGTGACGGAGTGGCGACGTCGGCGGTATGGGCGGACGGACCGGCGGTCCATTGACGGCGGCGGCGGTTATTGCCTGACAGGCACAAGGAGGAAGAAGGAGACTGGGCCAGGCTGCTGGGCCGGAGGGAAGGAAAGAGTGGCTGGGCCTCGGTGGGCTGCGGCCTGGGAAGAAAAGAGAAAAAAAGAAAGGAAGGAGGGCGAGTTGGGCTGGGCTGAAGGAGAAAGGAAGAAGGGGATTCGGCCCGAGAGAGAAACGAGATTAGGAAAAGGTTTTCATTTCTGGGATTTTGAATTTGAATGTCATTCAAATTCAAGGGGAATAAAAGCAAACAACTTGCAAATCAAAAACAGAGAAAGTCAAAATGCGTTATGGTGGAATTTGATGCAGGTTCAAATTCAAAGGTTTTAAATTCGAGGTGAATTCACTAGAGTTTGACATACATTTATTTTAGTTTGTTGTAAATTCCAAAAAGTTCAAACTTTAGTGTATTTTAAATGAAAGCAAGCACTTCAGCACTAGTTTTAATATTTATAAAATTTCAGATTTGCAACTAGGTTGACTTATTTTAGTGAATTTTATTTGGAAAATTCATGGCAAGGTAAGAGCGGGACAAAAATTTAAATTTGCACTGATTTTTTTTTTCCTTTTGTTTTGCTTCAAAGATTTGGGGTGTTACACAAGTGTGCGATTATTGCTCAATAACGAAGCAATAACTCGAGCTGAAACTGTCGCAATCAAATTTCACCACTGCGATTTAGGACTCTCCTTAGTGATTGCTTATCAATGACATTTTCAGCACATATTATGGTCTCTCGATGGTAGAATTGTTCCAACAGCATCAGCTGGCGAGCCGTCGCCCTGTCTATCTCTCCCTCCTGTCAGCAGTACTGCTCGGCGCCCCCCATCAAACAAGGACAGTGAATTGGTTCAACGTGAAGCCCCTGTACCAACGTCATCTTGGCCCTTTGTCCGTGGTTGTCCTCATGCAGAAATGGAGACGCCCCTTCTGCACCACAACAATAAGTAATTTCCCTGTCCTCCTTTGCAAGTAAGTTCCGCTATCATCCTCTTTTGTCTTCACCTTTCTTCATTCTAAGCAGCTATATAGAATGAAGGGAAGACACAAGAATAACCCCCAAATGCTTTCGAGCAACCAACGAGGCAACATGTATAGCATGGTTACCATGTGGTCATCAAAATGGCTGTATGGCAGAAGTGTACAATGAAGAGTAGTTTTCTTTCTTTATTTTTTTTCAATTTTGTTCATGCGACAGATTGGATTCTGGTATTCAGATTCATTCCTCGAGAAAGCTTATGAGATGAACCAATCAGCTAATAAAACTGGACTAATGTAAACGGGCAATAATCTAACTTTTTCCGTGATCTGAAGTTCATTTTTTAGCTCACTAACTTGCACTTGGAATGCTTATTCTTTTGACTTATTTTCAGGGGTCAATGTTTGATAGATGATTACTTTAAGCTCGTATTCTGGAATGACCATCATGAGGAACAAAAGGATTGGCACTCATATATCTGTGCGAGCTTCTATTGGATCGTTTAATTTTACGTGAATAGAAACAATTTTACCACATGACTTGCCTGGCACCCTCTCTCCGCGCTATTATTAGTATTGTTATAGTAAGGAGGACAAATATATCAAAAGAATTGGTGCGTTGTTTCAAGTCGTTTAGTTCATTCCATTTTTTATATCTTACCTCCGACTCTACTTATACAGTCAATATCAGATTTGATAGCAATCAAAGGTCCTGTCCTCTTATTTTTATGTTCGATCTTTTCATTCTCCATACATTGGGTGTACATACCATTATACTAATTGTTTCCGTTGGATTTACTTGCATACACCAACAAGAATGATATGTCCTAACTATCCAATTAAAATAATCGCTACAATTTTTCGCTGCAGTTTCATGTATTAACACTGAAATTCCCGCAACATCGTGCGGAGAATTCACCTAGTTCCACGCAAGCGGAGCCATGGAGGTGAATCCGCTCGAGGTCATCAACAACCGATCGATCGAAGTATCCACATCCCTCTACTCTCAATTCTTGGATTCGATTGCTCATAGTGGAGCGTACTTGTGTTTCCCGGGATGCCGACGTTGAAGGCAAAAGGGTTCTCCAGCGATGGTGACATCGAGTGCGAGCCCAAGCACAACGAAGGGGCTGAAGCCGTCAAGTAGGCTCCTGCGCCATGGTGAAGGTGGCGCGTGCTGGTCAAGCCGTTTACCAAGTAGCTCCATTCCGTGGCGAGGAAGGCAATGATTGCGTGACAAGGAAGACGACGCCTGCGCAAACTACCGTCACAAATCTCCTAGTCGACAAGCTCGACGAATGGCTTCGCCAAATTGGCAAGAAAGGAATTAAAATTAAGGGACAATGCCATTGACTGGATATGAGTTTTTTTTAAGTGGCAGACGAGGATTATTTAGAGTTTAAGCCAAGACGTTGAAATTATTATTTTTTTTCAAAATGTAAGGTTAGCAAACGAAGGTGCTTTTTTTTAGGGAAGCAAACGAATGTGCTGAGGGTGCTGCTGATTCATTGGACAAAGGACACGGTATAACTCCATGAATTGCAGCCCAAATTGGTGGAATATCTCCAAACGGGATGACCACTACTGGGCAGCCCAAGAACGGACAGCCCACTTTCCATTCTCTAACCCAAGATCGCAGCCCACAAATTCGACCCATGAAGACCATTCGACGGCCCAAAGCCCACCGCAACCCATATAAACTCCCTTCCGCCTCCACCCACTCCCTCGCCTTCTCAAAACCCTAGCCCCCCCGCAGCCGCAGCAGCGCGCACCTCCCTCCTTTCGCAGGACAGCGGCGGCGGCGAGAGGAAGGAAGACGGCAGGATGGCGACCTCCACCGCGCGCACCGTCAAGGACGTCAACCCCCACGACTTCGTCACGGCCTACTCCGCACATCTGAAGCGCTCCGGCAAGGTAGCCGTCGGTTCCTCGCTCCTTCCCTCCCTCTTACGCGCCGCGCACTGTCAGATCTCGCGCCGGCGACGAGGCCGCGCAGGGATCTCGGTAGAATCTCTTCGTAATCTCGCATCGGCTAGCGCGCAAGGGTCGTTTGGCGGCAAAGTGGGGTCTGATTTGTTGGTTTTGTTTGTAACATGTTGCTTCGGTCCGGACTGCTTTGCGCCGCCGCTTCTTGCCGCGCCTTGGCTAGTCTTGGGCCTCGCACAATGAAATTAGTTTGTTCTGTTTTTGTCCAGAGCAAAGGTTTGATTGATTAGTGCTGCTACTGCTTGCTGGTTGATTCTTATAAGTGCTCTGTTCTTTTGCCTTATACTTATTTTTGCTTTGCCGCCAAGTTATTGGATGCACCATTTAGTTGGTCAGTGCTGATCGACGTCAAATGCCTTTTAGTGAAGGAAGTCTCCAGTCATTTCATTTATCATATCAAATGAATATGGTCAACATTGGTGCTTCTGTAAATGTGGCCATTTTATAGACCATCTTGTTTGTTGTTACGAACAAGTTGTGTATGTAATTGATATGAACAAGCACCAGTGTTGGTGTTTCCTTGCTGTGATAATCGTAGGTAGAAAATTATTTGAAATAACTTGTTTCTGCTGAAATTACGTGAATCATTTATTGTTTTGCTGTTGCCAGTTGTCTGGAATCCAAGAGAAATTCGAGTGCTTTTCTTGTTATCCAGGAATATGATTATTAAAATTTTTATGAATTATTTAGATGAGTGTTCTTATAAGTTCCCTATTGTGTTCTATGTCTCTGAAAGAATTATGAATGATTTCGGTAACAATTGTGTTTTTCTTTGATTCCGATTTCTGACCAGATGATGCTTTAGGAGAGAAATCCTTCGCCCCGATCCCTTTTTAGTTGATATTTAGAATGATAAATCCTTGAATTCAGTATTTAGCTTTGTGGAAATATTATATAGCTTAGTAGTATTATTATTGTCTTCTGTTAGTTGCTATAGTTGACCTTTATCTGAAGTTTCCATCTCCTCTTACAGATGGAGCTCCCTGAGTGGGTAGACATTGTCAAGACTGCCAGGTTCAAGGAGCTCCCGCCCTATGACCCTGACTGGTACTACATTCGTGCTGGTGAGGAATTGTGAACTCTCATCTCGTCAATGCATTGATGACTAATTGTTTGGAATTAGGATTTACGGCTCTTTGATTTGATCTGCCTTTTTTGTGTGTTGCAGCCTCGATTGCGAGGAAGATTTACCTGAGGCAGGGCATTGGTGTGGGTGGCTTCCAGAAGATCTACGGTGGGCGCCAGAGGAACGGCTCACGCCCTCCGCATTTCTGCAAGAGCAGCGGTGCCATTTCTCGCAACATCCTGCAGCAGCTGCAGCAGATGGGCATCATTGATGTTGATCCCAAGGGTAATATGCTGCTTTCATTCTCATGTTTTCACTTTTGTCTGTCTTATTTGGTTGTTGCTGTTGCTTATGCTGTGCATGGGTGTTTTGTTACAGTGGAAGGCTCATCACCTCCCAGGGAAGGCGTGATCTTGACCAGGTAGCTGGAAGGGTTGCCGTTGCCGAATGAGCAGTTTCAATTTAAATCCTCTCAACGTGGTCATGTTTGGTAGCAGAATCTCT
The DNA here is from genome assembly GCA_012490785.1 of Eragrostis nindensis. Taxonomy (NCBI): domain Eukaryota; kingdom Viridiplantae; phylum Streptophyta; class Magnoliopsida; order Poales; family Poaceae; genus Eragrostis; species Eragrostis nindensis. The sequence continues at coordinate 26,923 of JAAXCT010003048.1, read as the reverse complement.
CTACAGTTTTGAATCAGGATATCTGCCTTTGTTGGCTGAATGAACCCGATGTAGGATGCATCCAGTTATGCTTCTGTGCAATATTTTCTCTACTAAATTAACTATCAGTTATGATTATGTTTGTGAACCCTTGTGATGAGGTCATGGTTCTGGAAATATGCAATCGTCACTTTACTGGCTGCGTATCATTTGTCTTTTCTTTTCTCTGCCAAGTGTTGTAGTTTAGTATGTGTTTTCTGTTAAGTCATAACTTTCCGTCTTGTGATGTAGAAGTATGTTTAAATTTTAAACTCAAACGCAGGATGTCACATGTTCAAGTTCCTGTCATCCAAGCATGTGCTATGGAAAATTATGTTGAACTCAAACGCAGGAGGTCACATGTTAAGTAGCGTTGCGATAAGAAATGTGTGCTACAAGGCAATTGTGTGTCGAACGCTGTAATATAATGAAAGATGCCACAATGTTGACAGAATTACCCATCGTGTGGTTTCATTAGATACGAGGGCATGTGGTAGTTTAGAGCTTTAGGGCTGAGGAGTGATTCTAGACTGATTTTGTAAGTGATTTTCTGCCCTGATCTAATAAGAGTTTATACTAGAAATCATAGAGAATTACTTTCAGCCAAAGAATCAGTCTCACGAGAATCACTTCCACAGAATCTACCAAATAGGTCCAAAAAGACCATGGGTGTTTTGTAGTACTATGTATCCATTATCAGTTCATTGAGATGGCACAATTATTACCCTAACAATGGCACATTTGCATGTGCCTTTTCGAATGTGTATAATTAGGTTGTGTTTGTTTCTAGTGATAGGTAGAACAAGTCCTGTTTCTGATGTGTTTGCTCGATGTCAACGAAGTAAGATGCGGGATAAACTCAGGAAAAGAAAAAGAAAAACAAATAAGTAACGAGCTCGCCCTAGCGTGACTCTTGTCATCTCACCCACCTCGGCTCACTCCAGCGGCCATGGATCTGGTCGAGTTGAGTTTGGGATTCTGTTGCACGACACTACCAACGCGTCCCGCAATGCGAGTGCATGGCTAGCAAGCAGGAGAGAATTACTCTAGCGTCCGCTTTGTTATAGTGAGACATTTCCTTAGATTGTGAGGGGATTACGATGATTATAACTCTAGCGATGTTTTGGAACCCATAAAAAAATGCACTGTGTAGGTTCTTTTGATTATGTGTGATATGATTGTAACTATAGGGTTCTCACTCTTCTTTTGCTTAGGATGTATGTCTAAGTTCAATTATATAAGTTCAACTACAAGGGGCATGCACTGTATGTTCATAAGGCCTAGCCTTTCTAATTATATGTGCTAACGCTTGCTAATTTTATCTACAGATTGATTGTACTTATGTGTGTGAGATTTTGTACATATTAATGTTAACATGGGCTAAACTCATCATCTCTCAATAAGAAGTGACCATATCTCTCTTAGCTATTCATCCCATATTTATTCATCCCAACAAAACCTAGGACGACCCTTCTACAGTTCTGCCATACAAAAAAAAAAAGAACAACGGGAATGAGTCGAATGACCTTATCATTCCTGTCATCCCAAACTTTCGTGGGCTCCGTGCGTTATTGGGCCGAGCAGGCTTTGTGAACGGCACCGAGGGGCGCGAGGGTTTCAGTATCTCCGGCGGCGGCTGTCCCGGAACGGCGGCGCCCCCGTCCAGTCTCCAGGCCAGCACGAGGACCCTCCTGGCTATCAGCTCCCTTCCTCCCTCGCCGCTCAGCTGCTCCTGCCCATCCGTCTCGGCGCCCCTGCTCGACGGTTGACGTAGTCCACCCTGGCCTGACTTCACTCGCGCTCGGCTTCGCTTCTTCTACAGTTGGTAAGGATGCCCGAACCCAGTTGTCTGTACGAAGGATCGTTCGTTCTGTTCTGCAATCTTTCATTTACCGCGAGCCCGCAAATCCAGGTACTTCTTGCCCGGACGGATGCTCCTGTCTGGTCATTCATTTCGTTAAGGATTTGTTTTGCTGCGTTGCGTAATGCTAATATTGATTTCTTTCACCTGAAAAATCATCTTTAGTTTAACCTTTTTTTTGGAGCAACGTCTTTTGTAGGATTTATCTGGCCCTTTGCATTTGTATCATTCCTGCAAGTAAGGGGATCCAACCACAGGTTCTGATCCCGTATTCGCGCAAATTGTTTTTTTTCAGAGTGATCGTCACAGGATGCAGTCTTTGCTTCGGGGCATCCGCCGAGCTGGAAGCCAGGGATCCTCTGCGAAGAGGCTCCTGGAATGTGCGGCGACTACTTATGCAGTGGAGCAGCCGGCGGCTAATCAGGCGTCCGTCAATCTCCTGAGGCCATTGATTCGTCCAATTGGGGTTGGATTCTATCTAATTCGAATGCGAGTCATCGGTTTCTTTCCCTTTTGTGTTTCTGATCCCATCTCTTGTACTAATTTCTATTGGTCCTCTGAATGGGATCATTTCTTTTGTGTGCAGAGCCAGGTGGCCTACCATGGTGGTTTCTGCCTGAAGGCTTTGTCGCTGAGGGGTTTGTCGACCGCGGGAAATGCTGAGGTTGCTGTTGAGGAGGATGACCCCACCTCTCCTGCAGTTGAGCACCCACCGCGCATCAAGTTCAAGAGGCCTGACAAGACTGCTAGGCACATTATGAATGTAAGCGCCACATTCGTTGTGGGTGCTATAGCCTATAACAGTAATTTACCTCAAGCAAACTAAATAGCGTAATGCATGTGTTATGTCATTCTGCAGATCTTGAACAAGGAGGCAGTTGAAAAGGTCCGCTCCGAGAGAGATATTCCTGATGTACAGCCTGGATGTATCATTCAAATGAGACTGGTAGAGCTTTTCACATTCTCACTTTGCATTGTGAAGTCATGCTTGTGATTCTGATCCTGCGTTTAATAAAACAGCAAGTTCCTGAGAACAAAAGGCGTGAGTCTACATTGAAAGGAATTGTGATAGGAAGGCGCAATGCTGGGATCAATACAACTTTCAGACTGCGTAGATTAGTAGCTGGTGTGGGAGTGGAGTCTGTCTTTCCACTGTAAGTGAATCCAAATGCAGTTTTCTTGTCTACATTTTTTTTAACTTTCATATGGAATTTATTATGCTGGTCAAAGAGTGACCCGGTTTGTGCTATCCTTATGCTCTGAGAATTAACGACTTGTTCATATCAAATCTTTAACCATTCAACAAACATTAGTTAGGGCTATTTCGTTCTGTTCTTCAGGATGCAAAAGGGAAGTTCTTACTTTTCGTCTGTGTATAACTGTACACTTGTTTTTCTCGCCAAAAAAAAAAAAAAACTATACACTGTTTTTTTTTTACGTACTGGTAATTAGAGCCAGTGAAGCCAATTCGTATTATGTGAGAAATGATTGCTGGATGTTGGCATAGCTGGGGAAAGGGAAAATGTAATCAGGTTCGCAGGTTTTGTGTGACACTGGCATCTGCTGGCTTCCTAATATTTCTCATAGTTTGGCATTTGCTGATGAGAATACTGGAACTAGCTTCCTTTGTTCCCTGTTTGTAGTAAATCCAGGAAGAAGATATTCTGGAAACGTTCTATGACATTCCAATTAATGACTCTTTAACTAAGTGAATGATGAGATGGCCATCGCTAATGTCCAGTAGCAAGCCGCTAGCACATATACCTTTGACCCTTTTTGCAGTATGATAGAAATAATTTCTTGTGCTGTTTTAGCATCTTATTACAGAAACTGTAGGTTTATAATCAAGCCATCTAGTGCTAACTTCAGTTCTTCTGACTTCGTGGCATATTCTTTCTTTGCTAAAAACATAGATGTTATAGCTGAGAATCTCAGTAAGTGAGTGATGAGATGGGCACAGCTAATACCTGGCATCAAGAAGCAGCACATATCGTTCCTTTGACTATGTTTTGCAGAATATTAGATATGCTTGTGCCCTGTTAGTGTCTCACAGTTGGACCTGGTAGTTTCACAAACTAGCCATACAATTATGCTCTAATCTTGATTGTTTCGATTTCATAGCCCCTTGCTGTGGAGGTGCCATGAAGATGATAACATTTGAAGAATGACATATCTGTTCTTCTTCTAGTCTCAGGAGCTGTGTACTTTGTTTTGTAGTTACATCTATTCAATTTCTGATATTCAGAATCAGCATATGTTTAAGTTACATAAATGCTATAATTACATATTACACGTACACCTTTTCTAGCATATATAATACTAGATCCTCTAGCTTTCTCCAAACCGAGTTTGAGTGGCAACATACTTTACGACAACTGTTTTGGATAATTTTTGTGATACAACTTCTCTTCCTTTCAGTTACTCGCCAAACATTAAAGAGATCAAGATCTTGGACCGGAAGAAAGTCAGGAGAGCGAAGCTATATTACCTGAGGGACAGGATGAATGCACTTAAAAAATGAGTCGAATTTCTTCTTGGTTTTTAGCATTTTGTCTAGCGGATCTGCATGGTTTCTGACATCATAGTACTTGCAGCCTGAGATGATCATAACATAGTTGCCACCTCTGAAAGCCACTGTTTGCAGTTTTTATGCTCTGTTTCAAGCAGCAAATACTAGTAGAAATACTGCTTTGTGATTCAAAATTAACAATATGGATCTGTCCTGTTTGAATTGTAGCCACTAGTGGACTATGCTGTACCGTTACCTGTTTGCGTGAAAAGAAGTTTGCCCAGATCTCTGGCTCTCCTTTATCCTGAATTGTACTTCTGTACCGTTACCTGTTTGTGGTTGAAATAGAAAAGCTGGAACATTTTAGCTTATCAAATTGAAATTATTTCACCATGCATCTTTCTTCTATCAGAACTAGCGGTTTTCAACCAGCTATATGCATACTTGTTTGCACCAAAAAAAGAGCATCTATAAATGATCCAATGCATTCTACTATGAATTGGTAGTTTCAAATGGGCATGTTTCTCTATGTTACTTCTTCTATCTTTACAAAGTTCGAAATTGAACTAGTCTTGGGGTTCTTATTTCTAATGCTTGTGCCAAATCCTGAAATTCATAGCTTTTCATGCCCAAGCTAAGGGGTGTGTTTGTAACCATTTCAAACACAACCTCAATGCATTTTCTGATTCGCCTACAGGCCGAACTGGCTTGTCTTTTGCATGTTCACAATTGTTCATTTCCTCTTGGACAATAGCGTCCATTAGTTTCCCTTCATAAGCTTATATTCTTAAACTGCTTATGTATATATCATAATGCATGCATATGAACTTACTAATGTTTTCAGACTGTGGCCTCGTTTATGACATATTGACTCCTGATAGCATCGGCATAGTTTTTTAAGTAAGAATGGTCATTGTTCTTCGTGGCTTCATATACAAAATAAGGCCCTGTTTGGATCCACCTCCTAAAGTTTTAGCTGGCTAATTTTAGTCAATTGGGATCCAAACATAACCTTCTAAAATCTCCTAAACTTTTAGCCCACTCTCTCCTAAACTTTTAGCCCCTAGTCACCTCAAAGCTACTAAAATCGACTAAACATATAAAAAACACAAGAAACACATTAAAAAAGGCAAGAAAAGTCTAAAAACCAGAAACATTAGTCAAGGATCCAAACAAGTACCTCCTAAAATTAGTTGACTACAAAATTAGCTGGCTAATATTTTAGTTGGCTAATTTTAGCCGGCTAGAGGATCCAAACAGGGCCTAATCCTTGTAATCTATTTGTAATGCCTTATGTTTCGAAAAGAAGTTTGTTCTGAATCAGGAAGACTAGACTAAACAATCCTTTGGATTAGAAAAGTATGGTATTACCATTATAGGTGTGTTGCACCATCTGCCAAGTTAAGGAAACAAATGCGCTGGTATCCTAGGCAAGGGAGTATGATGGAACCAAACAGGAACTTGAGCCTCAGCCATCTTAGCTCAGCAGCAACAGCTGGTTGGTTCCATTGCATCGAATTCTAGCCCTGGTGGTTAGCCCTAAAACTCATCTTAGATTTTATTGGTCATAAACAAAAGGAGCTGATGGGCGCTTTCGATCCAAAAGCATCGAATTCTAGCCACTGGTGGTGCCAAGTTCAGAAGTAATATGTTAGATAAGTTGGACGCTTTTTGATGCACCTCTAGTTCAATAGTTCGAGTCGCCCGCAACCTTTGGATCATCTTTTAGGATCCCAACGGCCTAGTAACTTTAATCGTCAATCTGTATATAAATATAGCATGGCACGCCACAAAATCTAACATGTAACATGGCGTTGATGCTATCTGCTGGGCATATCTAGTGCGTAATGGATACGTGTCTCACTAATTTTAATATATGTATAGACTAATTTGGACGATTTGAAAGAGTATAATCACCTTTAGTTTGAGTGGTTCCTCCAACTTAAATTTTCATGGACATAATGTTTTTTTCTCCCTTAAGTTTCCTATTTTTTTTAAAAAAATGCTCTAAGATTCAGCCGACACCGCAAGCTCAGCAGCAACAACTGGTTGGTCTTGCTTGTAATGCATTATATATTTTTGAGCTTTTGAGCCCACTATGATCATTAGGATAAAGGCACAGAATTCTCGCAAAAAAGAAGGATAAAGGCATACAGGCCTAAACGTCTTCTTGTATCATTTCACACTTTTATTAGCATGCAACAGAAGTATCCAAATTATTTGTACAAATAGAATCCACCACTTGCGCATTGATGATGGTGAAACAGATGATAGCCTGTTCAGATCCAGAAAGACGGCAAATAACTCGCCATTGCTGGTGATGCGGCAAAATTTTGACAGCAGTGGAACGCATGTATTAGTTCATTGTCACCTGTTTGCTTAATGTACAGACCAATCTGGAGTATTTGTGGATGAATTTCTTGCAGATTCCGGAAAAATATATGCATTTCCGTTGGGTGTTTGACCATGATGGTTGTTATTGCATCGCAATGATTGTTCTTTCTAAAATATAAAGTTCGCATATATAAGCAGACAACGATGATCCTACAAATTAGAAAGACTTACCATAATTAGCATCTTTCCTGAGCACCCAGAACGTGCAAGAACCTTAAAAGGTGCTCCAATTTTTCTTAAAGAAATTCCCTGTCATGGTACTGCAGCACCTAATGAGTCCATGTGTTAGATTCGTCAATGCATTTTATTATTTGGTAAACAAGGTGAATATATTCTCCAAGCAGGATGGGTTCTTTTCGGCGTGGAGAATGATGAGATATAGTGCAGTAATATATTGTTCTCTACAAGTAAAATATTTTGTTTTTCCCGGCTCTCCTCTTGAGGAATGAGAACAAAATATAAGAAGCACAACATACTAATAAAAAACCGTGAAAAGAAAGAGCTAGTGAGAATGCAGAACTGAAACTTTTACTTCACATTGACAAATTCTTACTGCCCAGGTGTAAATGCAAGTGCTTTATATATTCTCTAAATCTTATGGCAACAATCCTATACTCTTTCACCTTTGTACATATTATAATATGTTTCCGTTGACATATTGTTGAGTGTGAAAAAAAGTAAATGGTATGTATTATGTGATTGATTCTTGAAGTGCACAACTTGACTTTTGGTGCTGTATTCTTTTTTTCTTCGTTGAGTTAATGGATGATCTGAAGTTTGTGAAATGACATCTGATTCACAGAATTTGGCGAAATGGATTTATGGTGAAGATGAAAGCAACATGATGATCAGTTTCTTTTTGCAACCATATGCCCTTTTCGACCACAGTTTCTCATGATTTTGGTCCATGTGACAAGCTACCATTAAGTTTTTTTTCTTTTACTTCCCTCCATGAACCTTTGCCTCAAGACATGAAGAAGTTTAATTATCTTTGTAATGTCTTCTGTCTAGACACTGAGATCACACTTGATGTTTCCCATCATTATATGCCCTGGCAGTCTTATTGGTTAGTAAGCCTTAACAAAATGCATATCCAAGTTTATTAATTAATTAGTGTACTCATCATTCAGTTTTCTCAGCTTCGAGCTCTGAATTATACTGTATGTGTATCCCTGCAGCGATTATTTATACTTCTCATAATTTTATAGCATTTAATTATAATATATCTCTTTTAGTCATCTCTTGCTTTTGGGTCATGATTCGCCATGGTACCAGTAAAGCGCCAAGGGCTAGATGTTGTCGGCAACCTGTGTTAATTTGATGGGCTTAAATATAGGTTCTATACGAACTTTTGACATTTCACTAGGCAATGCTTTTCCAATAACTGACTATGTTTTGTATCCCATCATCTCCATCATCATTTTGTGTGTACTATGCTCTAGTGCTCAGAAAAATAATCAACTACACTCGACCCTGTTAATATTCAAACATGCACAACAAGTAGGAACTCATAACTTTAGGGCCTAGGGATATGTGAATGAGGAATATTGCTTTAGTAATTTTCAGAATGTTAATTTTTATGTTTTGGATCTAGAACCTTATCTATCCAACTAGTGCCCATTGTTACAGTTTATGAATCTTAGTTTGGTGTTACTGTGTATTCGGAAGATTACAAGGAAGTTGATGGGTTCCTCCTGTCCTTCCAAAATGTGTCAAAGGCTTGATTTGGTGGTGGGATGTCAAAAGTATCATGTTAGATAGATGTGATTGCCTTTTTGATGCACCTTTAATTCACTTCCATGATTACATGCCACAACTTTTTTAGCATCTAGTTCCATTTCATTAAACTTTGAGGTACAGATTAATTTTAACCATTTGGAAAAAAATACGATAACCTATTTTCCAAATTCTTTCCACTGATATTTAGAGGGCTCTGGTGTTTCTTTCACATAGAAATTTAGTTGCAATACAATATATGAAGCACACAATGCCATCTCCTTAAAGGTGAAACATAATATTATCAGCAGGGCTCCAGCTTCAGCCAACAGCGCTGGCTTAACGCCAAACAAACTGGTTGGTCGTACATCCAATTCATTATATACTTGAGCTTTGGAGCCCGAATAAAGGCATAATTCTGGTACTAATAGTCTTAACTATCACTCGCAAAAAAAAAAAACCCTATCATATCACACATTGTTTATTCACATATGGCGTAAGCATTCTTATTTAATTATGCAAGATGTAATCATCTTGACGCATATACATTGTAATAGAGCCCATTATAATATCAACTGGAAAATGGCTATGACCCTATTGCTAACTCAAAGGACGTCAAACGCTCGCTGTTGCGGGTGACATCGCAAGATTTGGATGCCTCCTCAAATAAAATTCAGCTGAAGGTTTTGGTTTTATATATTGCTCCCTTAATTTGGCATTTCCGGAATTCTGGTGTTTGATGCATAACTGTTCCTTTTAATTTTAAATATGGCATAGTTTAGAATTTCTGATGACAACTATTTTTGTTCAATTGTTATTCCAACTGAATTTTTCATGGACATTATAATAATTTATCTGCATTAAAATTTTGCTACAATACAAAGTATGAGAAAACACGTATGAAAAGCAGCCACAGCTGGTTGGTCTTTGGCTCTAATGCATTATTTTAGGTCTGGGGCCACCTATCATTAATAAGATAGATGGTAGAATACAGCCCTAAATGTCTTCTCCATTCATCTCATGCTTCTAATGGCTTTTAACAGTCCAAAAGGTAGTTCATCGTCACATGTTGCCAGGGGCGGAGCTAAAAACTTTACAAAGAGGGTGCTGTTGCTGCCAGGTCGAGTTAAGATGAGCATGAATTACAGGCTAAATAGGAGGTATTTAGATCAATAATTGTTGACGAGTATACTTTTGCCTGTGTTTTCTAGACCAATAATCATCACATGATGTTGCTTACTGCACGGGGAGGAACTTGTAATATTATCAAACACTGCATCTGATCCTTAAGTGCAAATTTTGGCTCTCGCTTAGAAATTTTATTTTATTAGTTGATTACTAAATTTAATTTTTTTTGCAGGATTGCTAAATTTAATAAGGACCAGTAGCAGCATATATCTATGATAAACTTTATTCATCATCGTTGATCAAAGCGCAATGCTTGATCCTGATGGTCTGCTACTGATGATCCGTTATGTTGCCCAACACTACTTGCTAGAACAATTAGCATCTTTAATTCCGGAGCACTCAGAACATGCAAGAACCTTAGAAGCCCCTCCCAGTCATTGCAACTAAATTCCCGATGATAATGTAGTTCCCTCCAGGGGCCCACAGGTTCTTCGTGTCTATATTATCTAGGAACATCGTGCAAACATTCTCTCCGGGGACCTTTCGGTGTTTAGGATGATGATAAATAGTGAATATATGGTTCTTGACAAGTAAAATAGTTTATTTTTTTAGTGACCTGCTTGAGAGGAGAGAGGACAAAAAGATAAGAGGCAAATGCTACTAAATTGTCAGTGGGAACAAAGAACTGAAACTTTTACTTCACATTAAACTAATTCTAACAGTCCTGATACAAATGTAAGTGCTATATATATATTTTTAAATCTTATGAAATAATCTTTTACTCTTTTACCATGGTGCAAATTATAATATTCTTCAGTTTGCGAATTAAAATATAATATGTTTAATTGGTTCTTCTAAGGCACTCACTCTCCAAGTGCACAATCTGTGCGGCTGTTAGCACAACCAAATTTAGGAAAACAAAAGCAGCACAACCAAACCTTGTAAATTTTTTTGTAAACATAGCATTACTCCTTATATACATGACACTTCTCTGTTCCTCTAATAGAATATTTTTTTTTTTGGAAAATTAGGTCATGGCTCTTTTTTCTTGCAGTCCATATTATCCAAATAATCACCTTTTTCCTTATCAAATTCCAAATGAAAGGAAAGAAACTAGCATGGGCCGAAGTGGAGCTACTTGCCGGACCTATGGAATATTTGCTAGATTATTGGTACCATTATATTGTTGACCTTTTTTGATTTGTTTTATTTTTGACTTGCATGACACAAACGGAGGTGCATTTATTTCTTACTCCGGTCAGACTTCAGAGGGAGAAAATCCGACCGGAGGTAGTATATAGGTACAAAAGTTTCCGCTTGTTCACCAATTCTTGCCTCAAAGCCCTACGTATACAGTTAGTCTCACAAGTGCGTCATAAACTTATAGCTGTATGTATGTTTTATAGATACAAATAAAGAAACAGCAACCAAAGTTCAAAACCAAGTCAGTGTTCATATAAATTGTATTCGTCGTACGTAACAGGTACTACATAAATAAACGAGGTGCTTTTACAGTTCGCCTTATGTATAGAGCTTTAGCTGTTACTAATGTTGTACCTCATAATCACATTATTTGGAAGCTTAAAATCCCGCTCAAAATAAAAGTGTTCATGTGGTACATAATCAAAGGGGTAACTTTAACCAAAGATAACTTAGTAAAGAGGCGATGGAAGGGGAGTACTAAGTGTTGTTTTTGTAATATGGATGAATCAATACAACATCTCTTCTTTAACAGTCAAAATGCTAGGTTCATTTGGAGACTGATACATTTCTCTTTTAACCTACCTCTATTCAGAACATGAACTGTGGACACATGCCCGCTTCTATTCAGAACATGCTCTAATCGACTAAAATGCATCCTTCATCCATTCAGAGAGAGAGAGAGAGAGCGAGAGAGCGAGGGAGAGAGAGAAGTCATTTTAGAATTTTATACTCTTGTTTGTCAAACAAGATGTTGATCCACAAAAGGCGAGACAGAAAATTAACAAATATCAGAGCCACTATCTCATGGATCAACAATTGGTTGGTTCGATTGCATGCATTTGAGCCCACTTTCATGAGAAAACCGAGATGCTTGCCCAAAAGTCACGTCCTCGTATCAACTTTAACTTTGCATAGCATACCTTATATATATGCATAGGCGGCGGGATGTCACGATCCATCCGGCGCGTCAACACTTCGCCGCCGTTCCTGGTGACGCAGCAAAAGCGAACAACTGTCGCGTGTGTACACATACATGATATTGATTCCTATCCTTTGTGTTCGTCCATTCGTTGCGTCATTGTCCAGTCAGTGTGTGCCCCCTGGAATCTAGAGATGACAGTAGGCCGGTTGTTCCATTCCATGACAGAAAAGTGGACCGATCAAAAGGGGTGTTAGGCTGGCCATGGAAAGGGAGATGTAAAACGAAATTTGCTAAGGGACACTAAACTTTGCCGACTTGAACCATTTGATAAATGATGCTGTAGCAATGTTTGCTAACAAGTATATGACGTAGCTGGCATGCTTCAGTTGTGACGATCTTTAGACTAATGTTTAAATTAAGACTTGGTAACTCAGTCAGGCTTTCGTACCTCAAAGTTTCAGGCTTTCGTACCTCAAAGTTATATGCATCTTTTACTTTAATAAATTGAAAACAGACTACCGAATCAAGTTCATGGATACATACGAGCCACACAGGTATATGGAGCACCTTGAAATTGGCCGAGGCATCAGCATCAAAGAAGACCACACAAAACGAAGACATTTAGGTGCGTCCACGTTTCGATCAGTGGTTCCCATTTTATATCTTGGGCAATATAAATCACATCTTCTTTCCAACCATGGGTCGTTTTCGTGTTTGTGATCATGATAAGAGAAGGCAACTGATGCGTGCCTCTACACCCACCACGTCGAGGAAGGAACAATGTACGGAAAATATAACCCTTGGACCATAATTGACTGGCCATCATATTAGAATTCATCTCATGAAATTAGAACCCCAAACGTTGTTCCTTTATGCATATGTAACATTCCATTAATAATAGCCCAACCATTAGGGCAGGTACAAAGGTGTTGTCTTATAGATGGTCTCATCATTATAAGACAATTTATGAGATCACATATACAATGGATGGTTGTTTTAGTTGTCTCAAAGAAGTATCATACTTCCTTTATTTATAGATGAAAAAAGGAATATTTATGAGTTGCATGACAACTACAACTCCTACAATGGTGTGAAAGCCGTCTCATACTCCTAAATTTTAGCGCATGAGGTGGTTGCCTCGCGAAACAACCGCCTCTTTCTCTCACCTCTCTCTCTTCTATGTCATAAAAAATTCCATATAGCAACGCATGAGACAGACTATGAAACTGCCTATGTGTAGCGTTATACCTGCCCTTAGTATGAATATAGAGCTTTTTAATAGAGGAATTTTACGGTGTCCTATACCGTAGTCACTTTAAGTGGACCTGGCTCATTTCGCATGCCGCCACTCCGTACACGACATCGGCCGAGCAGTTCCAGCGACCATAGCCCCTACCCCCCTCACCCTATCTCGCCCTCACGGGGGAATTGGCTCAGCACCACTGATAATAATGGTCATATCATCAACACCATTAATTAGTAAGCATGCTTTCTCCTCAATGCCATCCATATATGAGTGAGTCTCTCCTTCCAAAATACAAAAAGCCTCCAAATGAGATATTGCTCTTACAGTTTTACCCCTGAGCTTCATTCTACCCCGCGCGGCCGTGCAGCTCCTGCAAGATGCGCCCCGCCCTCCTATTTGGACGGCCCGCCTGCCGCGAGCTCCTACCGCGACTTTCAGCAGCCGGCGCCATGGATCCGCGCCGTGAGCTCCTGCCGCGTGCGCACCCTCCAGATGCGCCGCCGCACTCGCTGCCGCGTATACTGCGACACGCCCCTCCCCCATCACGCCCTGCCACGAGCGCGAGCCGCGCGCGTCGCGATGCAGCCTGACGTGACCATCCGCCGGCGCGTTTCCTATTCTTCATGGGTGCGGAAAAGTGTCGCAGGGGCAAAAAAAAAAAAAGAGGAAGGGAAATATTGAAGTTGGAGTTTTCTATGAAATGATATTGAAGAGAAGGCTTGCTTATTAATGATGTTGAGGGGATGGTCACCCTTATGAATGGTGCTGAGGCAATCCATGCTCCCTCGCCGTCATTCCAGCGCCGCTCCCTCGATCAAACCACATCTCCTCGCAGCGCCGCCACCCCAAAAACAACTCATGACCTTTGCAACCGCGACATAGATGTCCTTGACTGATGTTCGCGATCTCGGCGTGCCGGCGTGCAGGCCCTCGGCAGCGCCCACGACGTTCGCAATCTCGGCCAGAGGTCCTCGACAGTGCCCACGCCTTTCCCCATCGAGGAGCGGCGGTCCTTGTCTTGGACGTCCTTGGTGTTTGCGTTGCAGTGGCCCCCTGCAGTGCCATTCGCCTGGATGCACCGTGGCGCCGCCGTACCCCGCGAACTCACCCTGCAGACGAGCACGGCGTAATGCCAACGATTTTCCCTGCGCCAACCTGTTCGAATCGAATGTAAATATGACGCAGCATCACCGCATTTGGGCTCCCGGACATGGGTTTCACTGACCCTGTTGTGAAGGAATGTTAAAAACTGGGTTTGCAGTTAAGCTATTCGATGAATGCCTTTGATTTTAGTAAACAATCTTTCATGTCCTCATGTAGTTTGGCCGTGCTGTTTGCCCATGAACTCATGATGTTGAGCAACTATGAGTCTGTGAATCAACATCAGATTTACTGAACACCAATCAGCCAGTCAACCTCGATGGATGAAAAGATACTTCCCTCCGTTTTCAAATAATTGACAGCGTTGACTTTACTATTCACAATTTGACCGCTTAATAACTTTTAAAATACTTAGTTACATAAGATAAACATATGATAGATAGATGTGGTGTAGATAGCACTTTAGTGATATGATATGTTTATGAGTGTCTAATTATGCATTAACAAAAAAGTAATGGTCAAAGTTAGAACAGTAAAAGTCAACGCTGACAAGTATTCAAAAACGGAGGTAAGTAGATAGCTTGCAAAATGTTTCGATATTGAAATACACTCAGCCCCATTTGAATTCTTCCCTATTCCTGCAGGAATTGAAACAGTTTCCTGTGAAATCATTATAAAATTTCTGTGAAATTCTTGCATTTCAAAGAGGCCTCAATGGATAAGAGACTGTCAAAATTTTGCCCTTGTCGGTCCAAATAATTATAAGTTTGCCATTTTGTCTCGTTTCAAAAATTCCCAGTTATTATTAATAGCACTAAAAAATAATAGATTGACCTTCGTGTTGTTCAACTTTTTAAAAAATTATTATTTTGTTATGATTTGTTTTGTCACTAAAAAATTATAACATAACTTGTAATTTATATATTTGAGCTAATAATTTGAATAAAACAAAGGATCAAATGTAACTCAAAAGTTCAACAACGATAATAATTTAAAAAAAAAAGTATTTATGTTACTTATAGTACTTCTTTATTATTAATCCATAAATGTCCATCTCACGAGCATAGTGCAGCATGTATCATGTGCTGGCGTTGCATGTCATGCATCCACGGTGGCTAGTAGCTACCGGTGACCTCACCTAACTCTTTGCTTCTTTGTTTTCTCAAGGCTGACTTGACCACAGGCAAGCACATGCAACTCGTGGGGTCTCCGCCCCTCGAGCCCCCGGTCGCCGGCAACATGCCACCGGAACATGGTGTGGGCTCCCCATCATCTCCCTCCGATTGACACCTGCACATGAAGAGGGTGAATCATCAAGAACAAAATTGTGTATGTCCTGCGTAAGAATATAAATTTAAGGAAAAAAAGAATACAAAATTTAATGGGTCTTTTCAAACTTTCACTTTCCTATTTCAAACATTTATGACATCAACACATGTCTATAAATTGATTTTTTTTATAAAACATAATACAAATATAGACATTCACAAACACGCACGAGTACTCACATCTATAAACACATGCTCGCAACTCCTACCCCTATGAGCATCTTCGAAAAAGACTGAGATTTAACAAAAAAACCTAACTAGCTGATTATATGACAATTACCCCACACTTATGCTCATAATTGAGCAACTATATAAGAATGAAAATCATCATTGCAAAACATGCTAACCTTTCATATGAACAATTCAAACAAGAACTAAGTCGGCTGGTTTAATTGTGAGATCAATTTTATAGATAATTCAGCAAATAGATTCAAATCATGGGTCATGAGACTTGAGAGACTCCAACAAGAACAAATACAAATAATTCTAAGCAACAATAATTGAGATTTTTTACATTCAGTGTACATTAACCATTAGAAATCTTATGAGCAAATGAGATCCTTAACTCAGGTTATCTATACAGTCAAGAGTCGACATACCTCAACTCTCTGCACGTTTATCTATAGGCTATACACACCCTCTGGCAACCACCTTGAGAGTTGAGATATACATTCCTGGTTTTCGTCATTAAAAACATGATCGGTGGCAGGAGTACGATAGTAACGGCTTAACTTAATTACTCAAAGATCATGTATCTTAATACAGCATGTAACCAAGTTCATCAACAGCAGGCATGCATCACGTTCGTTAACACTGACCTTTCTACACCTACTCTCCGAAGATCTTTATTCGCATCTCGCAGCCTCATGGTACGTGTGTACGCTACGGTCAAACGACACTACATCTACCTCTTTGTTGTAAACCGCTGAATAATTAAGTAACAAGGAAATAGAAATAACTTGAGATTCCAGACTGGAATTTCAGCTTCTGTTTTGTTTAATGATTCAGCTTCTGTATTTAGTTTTGTTTAGAAATGTATTGCGTATATTATATTTCTTGCTCTTTTTTCCTAGCTGGAACAATGTCTCGTCCTATTTTACTATAAGCTGCTTAAACATAGTCTAAACAAATAAAGGGATCAAAGTGAATGCAAATAATGTAGCTATAGCACATCAGGGGAATTTGGGGTTTACAATTATGTCCATGGCACCTTGCAATATCACATGGAGCTTTCTAGAACAAAGTAACAATAAAATACATGAACTAGAAAAGAAAATAACTGTCCGATCAGTGAAATGTAGGAAATACATAGTAGCCGAACAGAGCAAAACGAAATGATGGTGAGGAAACTCAGAATTTATCCCTTCCACACGAGAAAAAAGAATTTAGGTAGGGGTCATATAATTATTCTCCATAGTTTAAAGATTTTAAGCTCGCTATAATATTGAAGATATGTATAATTTCTCAATTATCTAGTTTTTTTTCGACAATTGATCCTAATTCTCTAGTTGTGTACACACTTAATCAAGTGTAGAAAATAGATAATATTTTATTACACTGCCAATAAAATTTTAGAATCATCTAGTCTTGTAAAATCATACATTTCTAAATAACATTTTATTTTAGATAAATCGGAACATGAGTTAAATTAACAAAATTTAAATTATTCATGACTGTAAGAGACTATTTTGTCAGAGATCCGAATAAAAAACTTTCTACAGAATTTCTGAGTTCTCTTGGTTGAATCGCCACCAGTACTTGGGAACTACTTTCATTTTAGCTTTGAGGAATAGTATAATTTTATGTTGTTGAAGCACATACTCCTCCTTCACAAAAAAAAAAAGCACATACTCCTCTGTGTTCAATTCGGTTTTCCTTGCAAAAAGAAAGTTGTTCAATTCGGTTAAGTATACTTCCTAAACAAACTGATTTCCTTTTGTATTGGAGTATTCTCGCGCAATACGCCGCCGCAATGCAAAGGACGATCCGAGGGCCGAGGCGTCGCCATTACGACCTCGTAGCCCCAAACTTTGAAAAAGCAGACGATAAAAGAAAAAGGAAATCTCGCCGGCTCAGCTGCCCTTTTTAAGGGCCCCCCATCCTCCATCCAACCTCAGGATCACCGGAGCCCACCACCGGAGCGAGCAGAGCCCCCACACCACACCACCACACATACACCCGCGCGCACGGACATTGGTGCTGTGGTGTGGGAACGCGCAAGAACAACACTAGTACTACTAGAGCAGGCCAGGAACAGAGGTGGAAAGGGGAGGAGCTCGGACCTCCAAAAGGGAGCAGAGAAGACCCCAGCTTTCCCCCGTTGACCCCCGCCGTCGCCGACAATGGCGGCCGCCTCCGAGGAGGCCATCAAGCAGTTCGCCGCGCTCATGGAGCACCGTGAGTTCTCGACCTCTGCTCCTGCGGTCCTCCTCTGCTTTTGCAGGAAAATGAAATAAAAGGATGTTTCTTTCTTTTTCTGTGGGAATCTTGGTTGCTGATGCGCGCGGTAATTTCCTTCTTGCAGTGGAGGAGCCGCTCAAGACCACATTTCAGGTGCCGATCTGCTCTGCTCGCTGTTCCTCATGGATCTCTGACTGATTTGGGGCCGGTAGCCGGTTGCTTTCTGAGCCAAAACCCATAGCCCTTGTTGCGAGTGCTGAAGTTTGAATTTTGCTCGATTCTTGTTTAGGTGTCGTTTGTTACCTTGCATTTCAGCTGACTTTTGGTGGTGTGGACCTCTCTAGATTTTCATTTTTCTTTTTTATGTGTGGCAGTACATTTTTGTGAAGAATTGGGAGTAAAGATTGTTCCTCTGCTAGCCGTGCAAGATCTTTTGAAATTTCGTTGTTCCCATAGCTCAATTTTGGCTAAGCTTTGAATTGTGATCAATTTGGGGTTTTGACACACTCCCCTTTTATTATTTCTACGCTCTGCTTTCGTTACTCCTTTTTACCCCTCCGATGGGCACAAAGGTTGGCCTCTGGATCTTGAATGGTCACTATGTTTCTAATTTCTTGAGATATTCTTATTTATGCTCAGTTAGCTTTCTCCACGGTTTATTATTCCTTTTTCCCCTGTTGTGAAGATAGATTTTTGGTATTTTCCCCTTTCTTGTGGACTGAAGTGATTTCAGAAGTGCTCATCTTGATTATTTCTAGACCATCTTTTGTTGCGATGAAGCTTAAGCTTCTTGTAGGTTAAAGTGGTTTTTGAGCTATCAGTTTGGTGCTTTCAGAACCAACTTTTTAGGTGCCATAAAGTTCGAACTTTGGTGAAGTTTGCACTTCGTTATCATGCATAAAATTTCGATATGAACTTTTTTCTTTTGCTTTGGTTGCATACAGAGATATTTGTTTGGAGATCTCACGAGCTAGGAGTACTACTCTGGTTGGGCCCTAGCTGCTATTTTGTTTGCTACAGTTGTGGCGTCGGTGCTGTTTACTGCTCCAAGTTCGCCATTTGGAGCCCAAATGCTACTTTGCTTCTTATTTGACTAGTAACTAAACTTCAGTCATGGCTGCCGCCTGCCGGCTAGGAGGCTCTGTAGGCTTCCTACTTTCTAAGCATGTGTTGTTATACTATGACTTTGGGTGGTCAAGCACGCAAAGATTCTAGTGTTGGTTAGGAGTTGGGTGCTGAATGAGTCATTTGCTCCATGGGGGGACTCTGTCGATGCTCGTAGTTGGATGATCCAGACACCATGTGGCCCTTCTCGTGCTTGAATTAATGGTCGTAGAAGTTGCTGTTATTTGATTTCGACCTGTGCTATTGAGGGTGGACCTGGACATTGATGTGTGTCTGAACATCTGTGGCCTGAACTGTTCCTGGTGGAGACATTTCAATTGCAGATTTAGACTTTTATTCGGTCCTGAGTCCTTGTCATGACTCATGATAAGAAGGATAAGTCTAATGGATGCTATCAGGATTATGGGCGACCGTGATGGATCACAATGTGTCCACTGGGAAACAACAATTTTCTTTTCTTTTTCTTTGTACCATGCTGGCATCACAATATACAACCACTAGGGAATAATATTTGCTTCCCCTCTTGTGACACTAGAAGTGATGTGTGACTAGCCAGTAATTTTTTATCAGAACTTAACACAACTACGAGCAAAAAGTGATAGCGATATGTTTGCAGAACGTTCATCAAGGATACCCGAGGGGGACTCTGGTGCGTTTTCTAAAGGCCAGAGAATGGAGTGTTCCCAAAGCTCATAAAATGGTTAGGCACTATGACTTTGTACACAACATTTACATTCAGGTTGCGAAGTTATACATATCAATCTTTTGAGAAAACTAACAAAATGAGGTCATTTGATGCAGCTTATGGATTGCTTAAATTGGAGGATACAGAATGAGATCGACAGCGTGCTCGCTGTAAGAAGTATTTTTAATATGCGAATCTATTTCTTCTTTGAGAAAAGAATAAAGCTAGACTGTACTGCCAGCCAATGACTTTAAACCTGTTTTAAATTCTGCAAGAGATAGATGTTAAAGCTGAAAAGGAAACATTGTTCCAGCAATAACTTTCGAAATATCACATCATTTTTATCATACACTGTGCAGACCTGCACTTGAAACTCTATTTGGTTACATGATTTAGCTTATGGTGTTCATCTAACCATCATCTACCATTTGCTTTTATGCAGAAACCCATAGTGCCATCTGATTTATATAAATCTATTCGGGACACACTACTTGTTGGATTGACAGGATATTCCAAGCAGGTATGATGGTTAGACTCATCTTTCTCATTTTTTGTATTTTGGCTGTATGTTTTTACCAATACCTTTCGCCCCATCCTTTGCAGTCCTCTTTTCCAGTCAATATTTACCTAAGTTTTTTTAGTTACAAATTGTGCTTTATCTCTTGTTGTTTTTACTACTGGCATGAATTATTTGGAAACATTTCACATGACTTAGTAAAGTAGGCATCATCATTGGCACCAAGTGCTCAATGCAGTTCAGTAGTTTTCTTCCTCTGTACCAAGAAAGGCATTTATTTTGTGCTTTAATTTGTGTTTCTCTCTTTTTGCAGGGACAACCTGTTTATGCATTTGGTGTTGGTCTCAGTACCATGGACAAGGCATCGGTAGGCTTTAACTTTCTTTGATAAACTTCCAAAGCAGCTTGCGTTATGTGTTTTATAATTACAGTATACTGTGGTAGTATTGTTGAGCCAGATTTGTAAATCTGAACCTTTTTGGCACGGCACAGCATGGCTTTGAACCAAAAACACGGTTAAAATGGTAACAATGTACAAAGAAAATAAATGATAAGATGAATGATAAACATAATATGTCTCAGTTGTAGATCAATAGTGAACTGTAAATAATACACTTTACAAGCCGCTGTGTATGCTATTTTTCTAACAAAATGGGATGCTTTCTCTAATTCATCTAATTCTATGTCTTAGGTTAACCACTATGTGCAATCACACATACAGATGAACGAATATCGAGACCGTGTTGTTCTGGTAAGTGTTCTTTTAAAGTTCATAGTAGCATGAACTTTTGGAAAGTGACTAAATATGTTTCATTTGATAGCCGGCTGCATCGAAAAGATTCGGGAGACAAATTAATACCTGCTTGAAGGTGATGGATATGACTGGCCTGAAGCTGTCTGCATTGAGCCAAGTAAAGGTGGGTCAAAATCTTCTCATATTTGGTAGTCTCTGGTGCTCTCATTCAGAACTGTCGTTGCATGTCAGTATTTTTTTAAGGTAATCATAAATGACACGATTATTTCGTGATGGTTTACGAGGTGGTATAATATTGTTGAAGGGGAAAATAAATTAAGAATTTATATTTTAAGTGCACTTGTTGACGGAGTGCTGCATAGCTGAGGATAAATTTGTTGGGATGTTTGAAGGAATAAAGTATCTCACTTGAATAAGCTAGGCTGATTAATACCAAACCACTACAAAATTTTTTGTAGTGCTGAGAAACTGCATTACTTTATATGTAGGATCACTGGTTATCATTTATCTTGGATTTCGTTTGTATGTTGTAGTCCCGATCTTCATTACGATGTCCTATGAAAAAGGGTAAAGGATTAGGCACATGACCTATGGGCACAATTTATCATTGTTGTTTTCTTATTTTGGGGCATGGGTCGACCTACTCGCAACCTAAATATTTTCTTTTGGGGCATGGGAGGTCCAAAATTAAGTGCCAGATACGGTTTTTACAGTTCAATGTGCAGTTTTTATGCATCTTTGATTGAGAAAATTTTAATAAGGTTAAAAAGGTGGGGTAAAACATTACTTGTAGGTTCCCAATTGAACATAATCTTTATGATTTTACTGTTAGGCGGACTGCACTATCAGTTGTTACACAAATTTACTCTACTTGTGATCATTTCTGCTCTTGTTTGCCTGTTAATTATTGCCAATCATGTACTTGTATTGCATACAGGAGGAAATATTGCAGTAATACTAATCAATTGTTTCGACATAATGCAGATGTTGACCATGATTACAAGTGTTGATGACCTTAACTATCCTGAGAAAACTGAGACCTATTACATTGTGAATGCTCCATATGTTTTTTCAGCTTGTTGGAAGGTCAGTTGCATGATTCATAAGTCGCTTACCTGTCATATGCTCAATACTTTACTTTTTTGTTCTTTGTTTCAATTCTCTTTTGGATCCATTCAGTTTGACACAATCATATTTTTAGTAAATTAAATTCGAGTTTATGTTCACTCATGGCCAGGTTGTGAAGCCACTTTTACAAGAAAGAACTAAAAAGAAGATCCAAGTCTTGCATGGCTCCGGAAGGGACGAGTTATTGAAGGTAAAGGTTACTAATTTAAATTTCCTTAACCTTAATTTTGGAAGGGGTATATCTTGTCCTAGGGTGAAACATAACAAAAGCCTCAGACATTCCGATTGTCGACGTCCCTATTGTGCAGAAGCATCTGAGCAAAACTGAAAACTTGTGTTGCCAACCAAACTCTGAGATTATAGATGTATGCTTACCTTGGCATAATATATTCAAGTTGCTTAGCATGGAGTATGTTTGGCAGGAGTCACAACATTGCGTAACTGCCGTGTCATAGGCTCCTAGGATCCTAACTCTTAGGTTGCCCATGGATTGATCTGTTTGTTGACTAGTCATGTACTTGTGTAGTGTTCTAAGAATTTTGGTGCTGTCATTGCAGGTTATGGACTATGGGTCACTTCCACACTTTTGCAAGAGAGAAGGATCAGGATCATCCAGTGACTCGTATGATGGAGTTGATTGCTACTCGTATGATCATCCTTTTCATCAGCAGCTCTATAGCTACATGAAGCAGCAAGCCGTGAAGCAGAACGTTGTTGTCAAACGAGACTCGTTTCATGTGGATCTGCCCACACCTGAACTCGAGGAAGTCAAGATGGCAGAGGCGATCGAATCGGAGCTCCACAATTTGAGGGGACGCAACGGGCTAACTCATCAATTCAACATCATCAAGATTGAAGGTCCATGAGGGCGTGATGTTTCAGACTTGGCACGGAGACTGCGAGATTTTCGGCTTATCTGAACCCAAGAACCGATGCTGGGGTGGTAGTACCTCTTGCTTGCAATCACTGGCTGCAGGCTTGATTAGGGCGAGTAGAGAGCGTAGTAGAGAACGGAATTCTAATAACTGAGCCTTTAATATCCAAGATTTCTATCATTGCTAATTAACCTAGTGGTTATCGTTGTATCTTCATGTTTATGGTATGGAAATGTGATGTTTCCACCAATGTTAGCTACCAGTTCGGAGACCTACCTATGTATCAATGCATGTATATATATGAGTGCCCCTTATGGAGTATGGAATGGAATTACTGTGTTCCTGGCTAGTTTTCTCTATACGCTCATACTGCAATGTAGACATACATGCAGTGAAGGTCCACCTAGGGTCAGCTAGTGTTCCCTACTTTTAAACACCATAGCTAATGGTTGTTCTGGATGGTTCTCTGTACTGTCTTCAGGTCATCAAAGACAATGTTTTGGGCTGGATGGTTGATGATTCCTGTAGCTTCAGATTGATGGTTTAGAATCAGTTAATTGATGTTTGTTGAATAGTTGTTGGAGGCCTGTAACGTCTGCAACAAGTGACTGCATGCCCTTAACCAAGCGCCCTTAACTGCTCCCTCCCAAATTAGCCGTTTTCGGCAGCCGTGTGTGCCGGGCCGCGGTTACCGGAGAACTGCTTTTAACAAGTCCCCATCCTCCACTTGCATAAATCTGCTCCTCCTCTCCACCCATCACATCGCACAAGTGAAGGTTTCAGCAGCTGTGTTCTTCGTTGTACAGACTACAGGTAGTGTGCACAAGGGAGATCAGATCAGATCAGACGAGCTCTGGTCATGGAGCCCATGGCGATCGTGACGGTTGCCGGCGGCGTGCTCGGCCCCGTCTTCGTGCTGCTGTCGCGGGTCCAGCCCGTCGTCGACTTCTTCCGCCACCTCTGCGACTGCCTCCGCCACCCGCAGCGCCGCCCGGCGAGGCCGGTCAGGGCACCGTGGAAGCGCGACGCACCGGCGGAGTGAACGTACGTTCTGCAGGTGAATCGTCGACCCGGCGTTAACACCATGGAGGGACAAATTGCTTGGTCGATCGTGTAACGGCTGCAGTTCTATGTGCTTTTTTTTGGTCATGTAACGGCTCAGTGTTTTTATCGATCTACAATATGCATCGTTAAAATGCAGGAATGAATCGTTGCGTGAGCGCTGGTACGCGTAAATATGTTTTTTTTGTCCTGCTTTTGTTTTTTCACGACGCGCATGTTCCGTCGTGCAGCGAATCTCAGATGATATGGCCCCAATATTTTCTCGACATAGATGCAGATATTATTGATCATGAATATAGACCGATATTTTCTCCGCACACATGCAAAGGGTAGTTCTATTTCGTTAAATGAAAGCTTCTGCCTCTATATCTAAGGATGTCTTTGGCCGATTAATTTTTTAAAAAATTTTCATCAGGAGTTAGACACTTTTAGGAAGCACACATGCAACCACAATCAACATGCCGCCAAATAAGAAATAAAGATTTAACAAAACTTCATCTCAGATACTTCACATGCCAAATATAGATCAACACGTGACATGTCGGATGAAGGTATTGGCATTTGACGCTGTCACAGATGTGATATATTGGTAAACACAAGGCGTTTTCACCTCATGTGATTAGGGTTTTCTACCTGCTTGTAATATGCACCTCCATTTAAGCGAATCATCCACACTTGTTTAGAACTCTATGAGTTGAGTGTTTCATGTGCGCCAATGATAAGTTTCCGATGTTTGCAATAAACATAAATATGGCACACAAAAGCACTTTGATTAAAATAAAAAAACACTTTTGAATTAGTATTATGTGAATGGTTGTAAAAATGACACGTACCAAATACGGGATAACTATGGTTTTTCTTGTATTCAGGTGATTTACATATGACGAACACTCTTGAAGGATTATGTGATGTAATTCTTGGTTTAGAAGTAGCTTTTTAAACTGCAAAAATAATGTGGTGAAAGCTCCGTGAAGCAAATCTTTTTGCTGCGTGTGTAGCAAATCTATGTTGCAAAATCTGTGCAGCAAAAATATTTTGTAGATGCAAAACTGGTAATATAGCACATATATATCCAAGACTAGCAAATCAGGATCAAACATAAATTATGGTTACTTGGACTAATTTGAGTCATTTAGGGAACTTACCAACATTGCATAGCAAAAGGAATGTGAACAAGTAATTTGTTAAAACAGTTTGAGAAAACAATGATGCAAACAAAGTGTTAAATGATGTTTTTATAACTTTGATGAGTCAACACAACACATGTTTGTTCATCGTCGAATACTAAATTTATATAGAGAGTAGCACGAGTTTCTTTCATTACCTCTCCACCTTTAATGTGAACCTTATGTTTAATGGTGGTTACAAGAGGTAGATGATAAACTAAGATATCAATCCTTAGTAGGAGCATGCACTACTTGGATAATTTTGTTGTAATGATGTGGTTTTTAAGAAGGCATGCATTTTTCTTCTAGGCTCAAACATGAAAGAAAGAATAAAGACAAAAAAAAGTACGGTTGCCATCTTTTTCCGCTTTCAATGGTTGGGCGCTCTTTTTTTCTTAATTTTTTAACCACGAAGATTTCCGGTTACACATCAAAAACAGTAAGTCAAACCGTGTTCTTTGCTTTCTTTCGGCTGCAGACTGACGTTCAACCCCTGCGGCACAAACCCATTTTTGACAAATTGATCTGTATGTGGTGGGACTTTTTCGTTCTGCCAATTAATTAACAATATATATCTGCTGGCCATTTTCGTCGCACGATGAGTATCACACCATACATAATACGATCTGTACATATAAAGACCAGCTTTTGAGAATAATTAAGTGACAGTGATGTCATTCTAAGCAGCCACTCTGGAATTGTCAACTAGTCTTGAAGTAGCCGAGGATGGTGTAGACCGTCTGCAGCATGGACGGCACGAAGATGAGCGCCGCAGCGGCGGCGAGCGAGACGGCGACCCACGGCGACGGGAAGAAGTGGAGCACGAAGCCGCCGCACCAGCCACTGAGGCGCCGCCTCCGGTGTCGCGCGACGGCGTCGAGCATCTGGGAGTACTCGTCGGGGAGCCGCGCGCCGACTGTCTCCTCCCCGAGCTCCCGGAACAGCGCGACGAGCTCGGCGTCGGTGCGGCGCGTGGCGGCGAGCACCCCGCGGCGCCGGAGCATCGCCGCGTCCTCCCGGCACCGGACCAGGCCCTCCATCCGCGCCACGTGCGCGGTGACGGCCGCGCCGTGCGCCCAGGAGAAGGGCTTCTCAAAGGCCAGCATGTTGTGGAGCACCGCCGCGCTGTACTCGTGGACGTGGAGGCACGGCACGCTCATCACGGCCACCGGGCTCGCCGGGTGCAGCCAGAACCGCATGTCGAGGCACGACGACGAGGTCGCCGGACGGAACCAGACCGCCGAGCGCAGGAGCTCGGTGTAGGAGGGGAAGAGCGCTCCGACTCCTTCTTGATCCGGAGCAGCTTCAGCGGCGTGGAGAGGATGCAGTACTTGTTCCTGGGCACGCGGGACCAGTGGAACAGGTGCAGCACGTGGTGGAACTCGACCTCGCCGGCGTCGCTCGCGTGGTGCGCCCTCTTCGGGCAGATGTCATCGAAGCAGCCGAGCACGAGCTCCTCGACGGGGCGCCGGAGCTTGAGGTCGCCGCAGAAGGCGGCGAGCAACTTGACGGCGGCGAAGGGCACCTGGTTCTCCAGGACCAGCATGTCCAGCTTGATGTCGTCGGCGTGCTGCGCCACGGCCATGTGCAGGATGAAGTACTCCCGGCTGATGGACGCCGCCCGCGCCACGCTGTCGGCGTCGTCGCCGGCGCCGGCCTTGCTGAGCATCGTGCTCACCACCAGCAAGAAGCAGCTGTCGAGCAGCAGCATCTCGAGGAACCTGTTCTCGTCGTCCAGCAGCTGAGCCTCGTCTTCATCCCCGTCGCCGGCGGAGAACTCGTCGG
>JAAXCT010003047.1:0-46789 GCA_012490785.1 Eragrostis nindensis | reverse complement strand
TCAGAGACGGAGGAGTTGGATGCATCGTCTTTGGAGGACGACATATGCATGTCCATGGCTGCCGTGGGTGGGGCAGACGATTCCAGGGGAGATTATCGATCGGTTTCGCTCGCCGCCGGCCGGGCTGTTTTGTAGCACAAGGCTTTAGGATCCTGTCCGTGCATACATATCCGACTCGGCTTGCCAATCCGTGAGAGACGAGGAAGCCTCTGTAACGCGTCGCCGCAAAACTGATCTGCTTCAGGCACACGTGCGAACACGTGAGGCCTAAAAGGGAGAAAGGCCTCGCGGGCTAGTGACTAAAGCCCAAGCCACATACGCCGGCCCATAGTAATCAGCCCGTGCGCGTTTTTTTTTTTTTGGAACTTAGCCCGTGCGCGGTTGGAACGGTTTGATTTACGGATGTGCCGTGCCACTCACGCAGTCACGCCGACACAGATTTCTGCTTGGAGGAACAGGAGACACGAAAGAACAGCCTGAGGGCTGCTGGTAGCATCATGCCGAAGGCAGTTAGTGGCAGCCGCTTTACCCACTTGCGAATTGGAAAACAACTTCATCCCATAATGGCAAACAACTTCATCCCATAATGAAACTATCTCCTTCCTTTCGAAAGCAAAAGAAAAGAATACATCCCTACCACTCAGTTGTTGAGAGAAAACTGGACGTCACTGGTGCAAAATGGCAGTCCCATTTTGAGTCTGAGAATCTGGAAATCAGATGACACCTACAGCATATATGGGGCCAAGAGTATAGTAACAACTGAAGGCGCGCCATACGTCAAACGAAAACAGATGCTTTGAAAAGGCTGTGTTGATGCTGGGTGTTTGTTTGTTCAGCGCATATACAGAGAAGCGTAGGAAAATTAAAAGAATAACAACTCGGCAGTTTATTAAGATAGAGCATGTAAAACTCGGCAGGAGTGATGGTGGATAATATTGGACAGTTTAGGTCAGCTGAGCTCATAATTATTAAAGAGCGGTCTTTATCAAGCCATGAGAATGAATAGCATCGTCATATGGAAGAGAATGTGTTGATACAGTACACTATTCAAGACTGAAATATCCAAATGGAATGGGGAAAATAGCTCAAAATGACTTCCAGTACACAAAGCAACATAATCAGTTCATTAATTGCCAATTTAAGAAGCAATCACTACACAGTTCGGTTAGAATGACATCCTACAGCTCGTACACAGAAATATTTGGAATTCATATACAAAACAGTAAACAATGGAAACATAGGTGACACTTTGTATTGGTTCCAAGCTTCAATCGAAGGATGTACATTATCCCTTCATGTAACTTTATTATAAGAGGCACCCTCATGTTCTTGATGCTCTGGCACCTCACCTGTGACACCTCTGACCTATGGGAATCTGACTCTAAATTTCGTCTTGCTAGACTTTCGTCCAAGTTATCACTGACTATTGAGAGGTAATCATAGTAGGGACTTGCCTGCACAACATCACCGGTTAAAATCAGTCCAGCAGATTATACACCCCAAAGGAGAATACAATCATTATTGGTGTATAACTGTAAAAACCCTTTTTAACCGACCCGTACAATAGTGGCTTCATGAATGAGGTAACTTGTCTAAAAGCGAAAGGAGCAAACGTAAACTATTTACTATTAAACAATCATTCATATCGCAAGCGGCACATAGCAATTTGACTAAATCTTATCAACCTGCATTTTGGCAGGGATGTTTTTAGTATATAGAGTGACTGAATGAAAATCAACTAACCTAATGTGGACCAACACAACAATTGCTTGTTACATTAAGCAACCATTAAAAGAAAAAAAAACATGCATGGAAGAAAAAATAGACCACTTACCAGCTTTGAGACAAGGACCAAGGAGATGACATAAGTATTCAACAGTGGGCTCAAACGCAAAAAAACCATGGAAATTGTTAGCAAGCTTCTAAAACTTGCAACTTATTCATTTTGTATACAGTCTCAGCCTCCAAGTAGCCAAGGTCAATATTCTCAACCTGCAGGCACGGCAAGATAATTATCACAGAACACTTGACCTGTACAAAATAAATGAAGCCTAGATTTCTTTTAATAAATGTTAAACTTCTGTATAGTCAAGGAAACTACATATACAGATCAGAGGTAATGGAATAGGGAAAACACCATAATAGAGCCTAATATCTTCAA
Organism: Eragrostis nindensis; assembly: GCA_012490785.1. Taxonomy (NCBI): domain Eukaryota; kingdom Viridiplantae; phylum Streptophyta; class Magnoliopsida; order Poales; family Poaceae; genus Eragrostis; species Eragrostis nindensis. The sequence goes on along the minus strand of JAAXCT010003047.1, from coordinate 44,628 downwards.
CACAAAACCACAGTTCAGATATTCAGAATAGTTTCATTTAGTAGAAAACTACTACTCCGAACACGTCACGCACAGCAAGTACAGTCTGTTGCATATCAGCTGTCTGTGGCATGCCATTAAGCGTCAGATTAATAAACGGAATGCCATGCAAACAAATTAGAAAAAAAATACCAGGACGATGATAATGTAAATGAACAAAGTACAATCAATAATGAACAAAGATTTTGTCAGGTTCCAGTCACAGTAAAAAAAATTAGAACTAGTGGGATAAACAAAACGTCAAGAAATTTCTGGAAATAATGCTGCTGCCCTCCCTCTCCTAATATATAACATGATATTATATAGTCACGGTAATTGAAGTACCTTGCTCTCTAATTCCCTCAAATATTTGATTTGAACACTCAGTAACATGTAATGCATAAAGCAACCATGGTTCAAAAATCTATCATCTGAAACAAGTAGCATTAATTTCATATTTAACTCAGGTTGAGCAGTTAAGCTTTCAATATTTCAATCTGATGGCATGAATTGTTTGAGGTATTCTCGTACACCCATCAACTCCAAAGGCTGCGAGGACTACAACTAATTGCCAGCTGCGCGCTTCAAAACTCTAAGGATTTTTTTTTTCAAATTGAATGCTTCTCTTGTACACTATTATAATAGAAGATAATCAGATGCACATGTGGGTGGCTTCCGCTAATCTTAAACAAGATACCTAATATATGTGATGAAGAAAACTAAGTGACCTTATTTGGAAGACAAATTAAGCAACGCAAGTAAAACAAATCACCTAAACTGAAAGTCGGACAGCAGCTACATCCATTCGAAATGCAAAAAAATAGAAGGACAAGATGGAGAAATAAGCAACAGAGGTTACACCCAGAGCCTCTAGTCTGCTTAAAACCTCAATCCTCCAGTTGGTACATCCACGCCGCTGCTACAGCCATACCATCCATCAACTCTAGGCATGGCTCTGGGTGAGTCCCACCTGTCACATGTACTGCTCCATGTATTGTCGTCCCACCCACCAAGCTGCAATCAAAAGGCTTGTTCACTTCATGCACAACTCAAAGAAAAACAAATCACAAACTGATAGAAAATTAGGAATTCAAATGACAGCCAGTAGTCATTTGTCTTCACCGCTTGATCGAAAATAATGTCTAGCTAATCAAAAGGGCACTTTACAACGTAAATTTAGCTGACCTTCTGCAAGTACTATTTCTTGAAAAAACACAAAGGTGATCAAAACTAATTCTAAGGGAAACAAAACATTGCTCACAGACCAAAGCACTCTGAGCGCAAGCTATAAAAATATAAAGATATATATCATTGTATCTCAAAGATCACAAAATTAATCAGCATGAGCATAACATCCTATTAGCCAAAGAATAAGCCGCAATTTCTAAACTATAAGGCCACATGATTTAAGTCTGAATTATTGTAACAAAAAACAAAGACTTATTTACTCTAAATCACTTGTTGCTACAAGTTACTTTAAAAATATAAACCAGTAAGGGGTGCACCCTGTTTCTAGATTAACGGCAAAGAGGATGACCGATTGAACAACATTCTACTATGAACTCAACAGATCCTAACTATCATAACCCATCTCTTCCAAAAAGGGTGCAGAGTAAGAACCATGCAGTACTATATTCAACATTTTCAGAAGAGCAAGATTAACCCAGCAAAAAAAAAAAAAAAAAAAAAACTGAAAACCAATGCCTAATAAACCATCGAAGAATTCACTGCCTTGATCAGCTAACCAGAAGCACCAGCATGTATTGATAGCAGTGGTTATTAGTAGATAAGAATATATTTTCATCAATTACAATTATACAGATGTATTCCTGCAGAAAACAAAACAGAAGAAAATAAATTAACATAAAAAACACATGGGCCATTACATATTTTGACTTCAAGGAGACACCAACAACTGGAAAAAGGAAGCGGCTAGTAAAATCTTCTGCATGATGAACCCCGACCTATCAAGATAGGTAACAGGGACTCTCTTAATGGAGAAATGTTCATGCCTAGAAAACCTTGTATCTATCAGATAAAAATATACACGACCTATTTGGAAGCTGCTACATAAACACTCAAAAACTACTATTACAGCAATACAAGGCATACAGTTGAAGAGTCGACAACTAATAAGTCACTATAGGGCACATTATTAAAAAATTGTATGTCCAAACCTAGTTAAATGGCAAGGTCCACATATTGGCCAGTTGCGCTAAGCTGAGGCTGAAGTGCTACCTTAAGATTGGCATGATTATTCTTAATACTGTCAGCAAACCTCAAGCTGGCTATCCTGCTTAAAGCTAGTTTTGGTGTCTATGCAGTGGAATATCTAAATGTCCTCTAATCTGAGGTTGACTTTGCAGTTGCAGATAATGGGAGCAATGGACTAACACCCAGCATGAGCTTGCAGTCCAGCAAGAATTATGTACACTCAAAATGCTGGGTAGCATGCCAGAATCTCTTGCTTACCCTCTGGGCAAGGTTCTTCTTGGTCTGGGGCAATAAATTCAATGTTCCTAAAGGAAAGTATCATTGTCATGAGATCCTTGCTAGTTGGAGATGCCCTGTATCCTTGGATAGATATCTCAGTCACTTAAGCTGTAATGCAGCAATGGCCAACGCAAGCTCAGTAAAGAAACAACTCCTCAGCTCTAGTTTTGGTAAGTTTATGCACCCTTCATATCAAAAAAAAAAAAAAAGTTTATGCACCCTTCTGAGAGCTGCAACACAACAGTCAAAGATCAGATTGGCCTACATTACCGAGCAATATGTAATGAATGCGCTTACTAAATTCAGCAATGTAGCCAAGGCCAACATCAGATAGAAACCCATGCCTTACATAAAATGCAAACCTTCGGAGTTGGCAATGCTGAATTTCTGACAGTGATCCTCTGTGTCAAGGAATGTAAACTGAAAGTCTATATTAGCAATATGGCTTGTTTAATGTTTCTAACGGCGTATGATTATATGTTCAAAAAATAAGTTGCATAGGTATACGCTGCCAACTGGCTAAGCACAAAGAAATCACAGAGTGACACAGCCCAATGTTGCAAAAGAGCATGCATGTGTTTCAGTTATAAAATAAACTAAATAGAAACGAAGAGATTGCATGAACTAAAGGATATTATCTTGTATTGCCTAGCAGTTATCATTAATCCACCCATTATGTTTGTTGTGAGTATTTACCATAACTACCAATGGAGCATTATTGCAATACATGGACAACATGTGTCTTTTCTCTGTTTTTTTTTTTACCGAAAAACTGTGAGGCAGCAGGAGGAGGAGGAGCGCGGCCTGGAGGAAAGAGGAAGAAGATGGGGGCAGTGACAATGGCGAGAGCGGACACAGAGAGAGAAAGACGGGAGTGACCAGTGTGGGTCTAGAAAATCCGCGAACATTCGGGTTGATAGCAAACTGGACGACGACCCGTTTCACCCAGATCTGACAGCTGGTATGACAAGTTTGTCGAATCTAACGGTTCAACGCTTAACAGGTGATTGGTTTAACGAGTTTCGAGAGAATGCATGCATTTTAATATAGATAGACTAGAAAAGAGCGCGCTGTTTGCGCGCCACTGAATCTGATTGAGCTCAGTCACCCAGCACCGGTTATGGCCCGTGCAAGTCTCTCTCTCCAAATTTTGTAAAGTCTTGTATACAAGATCTTATCTAACGGGTCTAGTAATTATACAATATCTTGTTTCTTACACATGTTGTATATATAAAAAATGTATGCAGGTCTAAAGTATTGGCGTTAAGGAGAAAAGAAATGCAATTTCACAGGCACCTTAAACTTGAAGTTTCAGAATGTCTTCTGTCATACACTTAACAAAATTTGAAGAACATGTTCTGCACTTCTGCTTCGCTTGACCAAGGTTATTTGTAATTCGTTAGCCAATTTGAATATCAAGAATTGTAAGCTTTTGGAAATTACAAATGCCTTGATGTCTACAGAAAGTTTAATGAGGCAACTTGCTGAAGTGAATCTACATGCATTCATTATGAAAGAGAGGCAAATTTTGAGGATGCAGGAAATGAAATTGTAGGTGGCAAAAAGGAGCACTTTCAAAATTTCATATCTTGTTTACATAACATGATAAAACAGTCAATTTGTTTTCTCAATTAAAGATCAGGTGTTGAGAATCAAATCCTATTTGCATATTTCAAATTTACTATGAATTATATATTTTTGCAGGCAAGGCTTCCAAAAAACAAAACTTATAGTACCTACTGTCTAGTATGCATGGTAGCATGCCAGCATGGTTTGACGAGGAGATACCCTCGCTGGCATGCGCACCATGTCATCACTGCCTTGCTACTACCATGGCACCATACCCTACATATTTAGTCAAATACTACTGTGAGCTAAGGTATTTCATCGAACACTTGTGCAAGCAATCACAGTAGTAAACAAATGCTATACTCAATCTAGATACTTCTGACATTGGTAAAAGTCATGAGCTATACTCAATCTAGATACTCCTGATATTGGTAAAAGGCAAGCAATCACAGTAGTAAACAAATGTTATACTCAATCTAGATACTCCTGACATTGGTAAGAGGCAAGCAATCACAGTAGTAAACAAATGCTATACTCAATCACAGTACATGAACTTCGGCAGACTAAAAAAGCATCAGGCAAGCAAAACTCTACATCGAGCAACTCCTCCAAATCGCATCGAAATTTTTTCATAATTGATATTGCTCTGAAGCTAGATGTCACTCTTAATTCAACCAGAAATTACCTGTGAATCGGCAGCATTGGAAGCAGGTCGAGGGGCACGAGGAAATGGGGCCAGCGCAGGCGACAATGGGAGCGTCCACATCGTCGCCGGCGATTATGCAGCGACCACGGCCTAACCAAACCCTCGCCCAGCAGCATGCACATCTCCTGGCCACCCCGCTCCTCACAAATCTCATGTCAGACAAATCGCATCGAATCAACCAAAATGACCCACAAATCAGCAATCAAATTGCTCGTACATCAATCCAGACGAACGGCATGAGCTAAACTGGTTCCAATCACAGATGAATCGGAAAGGCAGAATCGAACACATGAATAAATCCCACAGATCGACCAGAAGAACGGTTCCAACAACTGAACTGACCACAAAACGACGAATCGAACCCACGAATCACACATGGAACGAGAAATTCACACCCGGACCCGCAAAAATCTCCACGAAATTGGGAGGCGGAAGCGGGCCGCGATCCCTACCGAAGAGGACGGGCGGGGCAAGATGGGGAAAGGAAGGAACTGACGGGCCTGGAACAGAGGCCAGGCTCACATGTCAGGCGAAGATAAATCGACGTACAGAAAGACACATCAAAGACATCCGACGGCAGAAAAATCGAGTGCTGGACTGCTGGGTGCGTTTGAAACACGAGTGATTTGCTTTTCCGAAAAGAAAACTAAATTCTGTTCATCTGAACATATCCTTCCGAGTTCTGAACAAAAAAGAAAACGCGATTGTGTTCATCTGAACATTGATCCTTCTAGGAGTCTAAAGAAAAAAGAAATGGCAATTCACCATTCACCAGTTAACCGCCGCAAGAGATTTACGCGAATGTACCCTCGAAACCGTGAGCCTCAGGAGCTCTTGCCCGTGCTCTACTTGCCGCCCAGGGAACTCGAACGCACCACCTCCTTCGGCGACGACGATGTGGCAGTAGCGTCTCCTGGAGCGGCAGGGGTGGCGTTCTTCGGCGGCGACGAAGTGGCTGGCGTGGCGTTGATCTCCTTCGGCGGCGACTGCGGCGAGGCTGGGGCGGTGGCGGAGGCCTTCGACGGCGACGAGGTGGCTGGCGAGAGGACGGAGACCTTCGGCGACGACGACGCGCTGGCCTCGACGGCCGCCCACCGTTCGCCGTGCCAAGTGGCAGGGTCCTCCTGCCCCTCCGCTGGTGACGGCGAGTGGGCGGTGCGCGTGGCCAAGTCCTCCTCCTGGACCTCCTCCTCCTTGCCGAGGACGAGCGGCGCGCCGAGGCCCTGCTCCTCCTCGCCGAGGACGATCGGTGCGCCGAGGCCCTCCTCCTCCTCGCCGGGCGCGGCCAAGGCTCGGCGCGCGGCCAGGGCGAGCGCGCTCAACGACCCTGGTGGGGGGACGCGTAGCGGCGCGGCGAGGTCGTCGCCCCCCATCCCGCCGCGGCGAGCGCCAAGGGCGAGCGCGCTCACCACCGGCTCCGGTGGAGCGACGTGGGTGATGCGGAGCGGCGCGGCGGGCGGCAGCGGCGGCATGCGCAGGACCGTGCTCCTCGGCCGAGAGGAAGGCGGGCGGTGTTGGGGGATCATGGCGGGCGGTTTTGACAGCTGGACGTTTGCAGGGGAGGAAGAACGGCGGGGGGTGGAGGAGGAAGGGTTTTCACGAGGGCGATTCGACGCCAAGGCGAGGGGTTTCGGGTGCTTTTATAGGGGCCTAGGCGGAGCGGAGCATTGCGCGACGGCGTCCGGTGCCGCAACCGACCTTGGCGATAACCAGAGCCCTGCGCTCGCGGCGGCGCATGGAGCAGCGCGCGGAGGACACGCAAAGAGTTGAGCTGCATTGTGCGGCAGCCGTGCTCTCCGGCGGATTGGCTGCCCGGGCTGCCGGGGCAGGCAAGCTCGGCCGCCTCGATGCTCGTGCGCATCTCACTCCGCGGCTAAAGTTAGGCTGGTTCAACAAGATTCAGGAGACGTTTGATCTGGAGTTTGGGCCTCTGTTCTCAGGCCATTAGCAGATTATTTTTTCCGATTCCGATACGTAGTTTGATTGACGAAGGACACAACGTCACGCACTTTGCACGTTTCTACTGTGTTGAATGCACAAGAGTCCTGTCCAGTTGCAATCGTGGTCCGAGACGTACTCTTGTCTTTGCAGTCCCAAAAAGGCCAAAACCAAACGAGCCAGCCGCCCGGTACGTACTAGTATATATTCTCAAGAAAGGCAGACCGACTTGCCTGAATCGTTCGAGATTAGCCACCACGCTCCAACACCAGCATGGCGATGGAGCCGTCGAGCTCAGGCTCGGCCACCACCATCGCCAAGGTGAGATGCTACCACGTGATGAAGATCGACGGGTACTCCAAGACCTTGAACTCCAATGGCGATCGGCCCGCTTTCAGTTCAAGCCCGTTCCATGCCGGAGGTCGTACGTGGCATATCAGTTACCGGCCCATGGGGAGCCTGCACCACCCGGAGAACACGGAGTTCATCTCCTTCTATCTCGTTCTCGACGATACCGTGAACGAGCCCGTCATGGCGGAGGTATCCTTCACTCTACTCAACCGAGACGGGACACCGGCGAAGGAGACATGGACGACCAAAGTGAACAGCTTCTCGATATCTCGGGATCTGGATCGTGCCTTCGGATACGAGGAGTTCATCAAAAGGGAAGAGCTGGAGACGTCCGAGTTCCTAAAGGACGACTGCTTCGCCATCAGAGTCCACGTGCATATCGTCAAGGAAGCGCCGTACGTGGCTGTGCCGCCGCCTGATCTGCACCGGCATCTCGGCCACCTCCTGACGAGCAAGGAGGACGCCGACGTTGAGATTGAAGTCGGCGGCGAGAGGTTTCCGGCCCACCGGCTGGTGCTCGCCGCGCGGTCGCCGGTCTTCATGGCGCAACTATTCGGCCCGATGAAGGTGCCAGCCTCCACAAACGTGATACGAGTCCATGACATGGAGGCGCGTGTGTTCCACGCTCTGCTTACCTTCATGTACACGGACACATGGCCAGAGCATTTGCAGGAGGAAGATGATGATGACCCTGCGATGGCTCAACATTTGCTTGTTGCGGCGGACAGGTATGGACTGCAAAGACTGAAACTGATGTGCGAAGACAGGTTGTGCAACCGTGTGAGCACGGCGTCCGTAACAACTGCTCTGGCGCTCGCAGAGCTGCATTGTTGTGCTAGGCTTAAGGAGGCATGCTTTGAGTTCCTCCTCCGCTCTTCGACGACGGCGGTGCTAATTGGTAGCCAGGAGCTGGAGTTCTTAGCCCAGAGCTGTCCGGCAGTCCTGAAAGAGCTAGCTCGCATTCTGAAACTGAAACTGCGATTCAGCTGTGGCTCCAACTCCGGCGCCGTCGTCCCATCACTCGTCGGCCCACGCACCCTCGCTCGCCTCTCACGCGACCGGCTGCGCCTTCCTCGTCACCTTCATCGCCAGCCCATTCCCGGCCATTTTCGACAAACTCACCGGAGCCGGACGACTGCTCAGGTTCTGCTCAAAGGTTCCTGTGTTTTGTCGGATGGGAATCATCAGTTCGACGCGCAAGGTTCTGCTGCTGCCTCTTCGTCCTCAGGCTCTGCCGCAGATGCATTGTCCAAGTTTGCCAAGCCGGTGAATGCAGTGATACTCACTGGAATTCTCGTAATCTCGTGCTTGTTTTCTAGATGACCAAGGGAAATCAGTTACTTACCCGCAAAAAAAAAAGGAAATCAATTACCTTGTTTTGCACTATCAGGATTAACTTTTTTTTTTTTGAGAATCACTATCAGGATTAACATTGTCGGTGTGGCTAAGCACACGCTAAATTTGTTCCTAGTTGGGCGGCATTTTGTTCGTTCGGCCCATGCTATTGACTGTTTCATCGACTTTCGGCTTTTTATTGGCTGTTTATTTTGCGTCCTTCCTTCCGTTCTTCTCTCTGTCGGACTCACCGTTTACTTCGTGCGCTGACCATGCCCGTTCGTCGTCCTCGGGCTCCCTCCACTGTAGATGCATGCATGGTCAAACTCGGCCGAGCCGGTGAATGCAGCCATACTCTGATGTCTGCTTCCTAACATGAACTTCTAGCGTAACAGTTCAGATTTCTTGTGGGCACTTCGCCTGCGGATGGTGCATGCGGTGGACTTCTAGATGGTTGAAGCGGTAGCCAGCACGGCACGACGACGGTCAGTCGATTCAGTTGTTGCAATCTTCAGTCTTCAGCTAGGACTCTTGTTTGCTCTGGCCATGTTCAGTTTGGTAAGGGCAGTGACTCAAATGTGCTCAGTTCGTTCGTTACAATTCTTCAATCCGAAAGAGCTTTTTTTTTTCTTTGCACTGCATTGACAGAAAGCGAAGCAGACTGAAACACATCGTATGAGCAGGTGATCTTTTGTCTGATCTAACGGATTTTGCGACGCGTGTTTCTCCGGCCGAATCGTCTGTCCGCTCCGCTTCAGTTTGTCGGTTTGATCTATTTCGCGGATGTTGAACAAGGGCGGAGCTCTGCTTCCGCATGGGAGCAGCCTGGAGTTCGTCATAATCTTTATATCCTCCCCCGAATAGCCATGAACGCCGCCGTTGAGCTCAGACGATGCGTTTTGGGTTGCAAGAATCATAAAATCAAGGCTGCAAGCAAGCTGAAGAGTAGCGATAGAGCAGAGGCGGCCTCCAAGGCTGTTATCCTCTTCTTCACGTCGTCCATGGCGGCGTTGAGGCGAGGGAGGCTCTGGTTGAAGATGGCTCGGTGAAGGAGTGTGCGTGCGTGCGTTCGGTGGCGGAGGATCATGGCGGTGCGGTGCGCGGCGTCCGACGGCGGCGTCCTCCGCCGTCGTGGGAGCATTTACAGAAACCCCCCTGTGTTTGGATCGCGATCCGTTATTTGTCGAACAGCCCCCTAGATTGGATCGTGAATAGTCGCGATCCAGTATTTTACAATATGCCCCCTATATTGGATCGCGATAAATATTCGCGATCCATATTTTTCATAATGACCCCTAATATTTTACGTACAAGCCCTCATTGTTCTGATGTTGCGCATTTTGCCTCTTGCCGTCTCCTCCCCGCATCCATCCGCCGCCGGCGACCCTTCCGTCCGTTGCAAGCGCAAGGTCCAGGAGAGATTCGCCGGATACCCGCGGCAAAAGCCGTAATCAAGCGATCCTCTGGTCCGCGGCTTCGCCGATCCAATGGCGATGCACGGCGGCGAGGACCTCGCCCAGTCGACACTCGAGTGAAAACGCGTCGAGGCATCGGCGGCGGCGCGTTGGTCCGTCCGGGTGACGGAGTGCCATCAATGAAACGAAGGAAAGCGGCCTGCATTCGTCCCGATCTGCTAGCTTCTCCGGCCGTCGCTCCGCTCCAGGTGCTATCTAGACAGGAGTCTGCCTCGTCGGCGCGCAGCTCTCCACTACACACACAACCGTCACTCGCTGCCCAAATCAGCCACGAACAAGTCTTCACATCATCTCAAATTCAGACCACTCATTCCCTGCAAAATCTAGCAGTTGCAACACCTGTCTGGAATGTATGCATCAAGAAACCTCATGGACGGTTTGATTTCGAAATTCCGAATCCGCGTGGTCTGCTCACACCGAGAACAGAAAATGTGCCCAAATCTGCCGTTGCTTGCAGCAGCATCGTTCGTTTGGATGTTGGTGAACAGAAAAATCAACTGAACATTTCGAAAGAGAGGAGTGTTACGGTCCAGTGTCTTCACCCCTTAACGCACACAGAATTCAGGCACCATACAACTCAACTAGGTAGAAACGGAAGATAACCACAAAGCCAATGCACGATGAAGCAATAACGACGCAGAGGAGGTTCAGACATCAGGCCTGTAATGAAACATGACATGAAACAACTGCAGCAAGAGCTCAGATTAGCACTAAGCTCACGTGTCACACAAGCATTCTCTCTGCTTCAGTATCTTGAACACTTGGCTGTTCAGTAACAGCAGCATTTCAATCCTGCAACTTTCGAGTGTGTTGTGCCGCGGCGCACTGGCTTCGTCGCCGTAAGTCGACGCCAAGGCGGCCATGGATGCGTCCGTCCTCCACCTCGTGCTCCCCCAACTCTAAGATTCGCGTCAGCTTACCCCGCGGCGCCGGTGTGCATGGGTGTGCATGCACATCCATGATCCATCCCGGTGGCCAAGGGTGCTGCAGATTAATTGGTGCTCGTGCAACAGGGGCGGCTCTTTCGTGTGAATGAACTTTTGTCCTCAGGCTCTGCTGCACTGTCTTCCTCCGTCGTAAGTTTCCTCATGCGCGGATCGTGCAACTTTCGAGGGTGTCGTGCCGTGGCGCACTTGCATCGTCTCCTTAAGCGCAAGCCAAGACGGCCATGGACCAACTCCGCGGCACCGGTGTGCCGCGCGTGTGCATGCCCATCCCGGTGGGTGGCGCGACCGAGACACGGCAACGGTGCCGCAGCTATATATGTGCCCGTTCAACGGAGGCGCGACGATGCCGGCGGCCTTCGTTCGGCATGTACGGCGGTGCATAAGTTTTTTGTTTCCTCCTGTGGAGACCGCACAGGGGCTGTGCGGCTAAACAACCCACAGGCGAGTTTCGTCACGGAAGCAGCCAAGGAGATAGGTGATGCTCACCAGTCACCAGTCACTTTCGTTTCCAAATCAAGTGCTTCGTTGCATGCTAGGTGCTAGGGCAAATTTCCACTTAAGCATCCCTTATTCCATTTTGCAGTTGTGTTCTTTATCAGCGAGAATATATAGCCATGGTATTGATTCTTATATCAGAAAAAAAAAAAAGATGACTGCAGCCTAGGAAGTACTACCAGTTACCACTAGAGAGATGGACTACTCACAGCGTAAGCTAACGTTGTGTTTTTTCTTTTTCCCTCTTTTTTTTTTTTTTTTTTTTGCAGCATGCGTCGCTAAAGAACAACCATGTTACTAATTACAGTGATGAGATTTGGATATTTTCCCCTAACTAATTACATGTTACACCTTGATGACGCTTACTTGCACCTTTGGACTCCAGCCAGCAGTGTTTGCCTTTTCCCTCTTAAGAACATTGTAAATTAGCTCCGTGGTGATGGCAGGGCAGGTCCGAGCTAGCTGCTCGTACTCTCTTGTTTCAATGGCCTCAAAAAGACCCTCCTTGGAGCCAAGGAAGTCGAAGCATGCCTCTTTCAGAGCAGGGCAGTTGTGTTTCTCCGCTAGCGCCAAAAGAGTTGACACGGAGGATGTCTCGATGTAGCTGCGCAGCAAGCTATCTTCACATATGAGCTTTAGTCTTTGTATTTTGTACTTGTCTGCAGCTACGAGCAAGCTTTGAGCCATCGCAAACTCATCTATCTGATCTGGACATGCGTCTGTGTATATGAACTGGAGAAGAGACTTGAAGACCTGCGGCTCAATGTCTTCTATTTCCACGACATTGGTGGTCAAGAGTTGTTCCTTGAAGACCGACGATCTTGCCCCGAGCAAGAGCCGGTGCGCAACGAATGTCTCTCCTCGAACTCGAAACTCAACATCGGCGCCTGTACCTTTGGACAGGAGATCACCGAGATCGTGATGCAAGTCAGACGGGGGAACCAACGTCATCGGTGGTGCTTCTTTGAAGACGCGCACATCCACCCTAACAGCAATGCAATCATCCTTGATAAGAAGCTTTGACGACGACTGTTCTAAATCTTCTCTTTTTATGAAGTCGTAGTACCCAAAACCGTGATCTTTTAAGAAGTTCTTCTTGCCCGTGGTACGGCTATAGGTGGGCACGGGCTTGGGCTTCCCGTCTCGGCCGAGCAAACTGAAGGTGGCCTCCGCAACCACGGCATCATCATCGACGGCGTCGGGGTCATGGCGAAAGACGAAGAGCGCCATGAAATCCATGTTTTCAGAACCTTGTGCTCCCATGGGGTAGCAGTTGATTTGCCAGTTATGGCCTCCAGCAGGAAACAGGCGTGAGACGATGCATAGCTTATCGTCTTTGGTGTCCATGGCGCTTGAATACCCATCAATCTTGAGGACGTGGTAGGCTTCCTCGGAGACGGAGGAGTTGGATGCGTCGTCTTTGGAGGACGACATATGCATGTGCATGGCGTGCGTGGGTGGGGCAGACGATTCCATGGATCATCGATCGGTTTCGCTCGCCGCCGGCCGGGCTGTTTTATAGTACAAGGCTTTACCTGTCCGTGTACACATCCGACTCGGATTGCCAATCCGTGAGAGGCGAGGAAGCCCTGTAACTGTAACGCCCGACGCCTCGCCTGCTTCAGGCAGCAGGGGCACACGTGCGAAAATGTGAGGCCTAAAAGGCAGAAAGGCCTCATGCACGGGCTAGTGACAAAAGCCCAATCCACATACCCCGACTCACGCTGGCACACATTTCTGCTTGATGGAACAGGCTAAAGGGGCGAATTAATAAATAGTCAAAGAGCACACTGTTTTTTGTTGCCTAAGAAAGTAAAACAAAAGGGGAGAAAATAATTTGTTGAAATAAAGCTCAAGAAGACATCCGATGCATGCTTCCTTGTACCATGTAATCACTATAACTGTGTGTAATTAATTCAATTGTACGACACAGTAACAGAAGATTGATGTGTTCGCTTTGTTCTGATCTGATAAAACACTCTAATAAAAGATTGATGTGTCATGTGCTAGAGTAAAGCTACTACTATCCATTTGGCATTGGCAGTTATGAAAGTAAAATCCAATCAAGAAAGGGCATTGCGAGAACAACCGAAGCGGGAATCATAAATAATTGTGCTCCTAAAACACTCAATTAGGCCCTGGTTCTATGCTTGTTTTTTCATATGTCAATGGGGGAGAAGCCATGCAGCAGAACTTGTACCTGCATAGCTTCTTTGATGCGTGTGGCCTCATGAGGGGCATTTATTTTGTGTTTTTTCAAGTGTCAATTGTGATATACATGGTACCCTTTTATTAAGAAAATCATATAATCATAGAGATACTATGAATATATATACAGTACCAAACTTTAATCGCGATTTATAATGATTTAAGTAGAAACTCTGTTATGGAAATAGATTTAGTTAGTTCTTTGTTCATCAAAGCTGTAATGAGTTACTGCTTACATAACTTGAATGACAGTTGTTTACTGATTTCAGTACAAACAAGAGGATGAAGCACATGGGGGCAAATAACAGCGAGAGCCCAATCTTGCAGTGTGGATTGTAAGAACGTTGACAGGTACTTCGCCAGAAACTTGATATGACTGAATTCCTCTACAATCTTGGTTCCCAGACATCATTGTCTCATTGTCTTCCTATGAGGTTCACATTAGAAGGTATTTGACTGATCTACAATGTTTATTCATATGCACCACAGATTTGAGTCTGACAAGCTGATTTTAACGCCTGTATCAAGTTTGGAAGTAAACGAAGTCTGTATCACGCTGGAGGCAAACGAATATGTAAGTACAGGCATCAGGTTCGTCTGGATCTCAACCCAAATTCTGAATAATATCAACTGATCCCGTATTGTCATTTACTCGAAGAAAAAGGAAGGCATCAACATGTTGCTGCCAACTTATCTTACCACTTGCCGAACTAATCTCAATCCGGGGCTCATCGTGATTGGAGCTCATTTTCAACTGTGTAACTCGGGAAACAGATATAATTTCTTCTCTCTTTATTTTTTTATCAATCTGGGGAGGCGCTGTGAGGAAATGACACGGGGACCCCATGGCCATAGGCCTTCTTTGTTTATATCATTTAATTTATATATGTTCCTATCCGTGATGTCAGAATGTCTGGTGGTAGGAGTACAATCTTTGTATATGATACTATTCATGAAAAGTTATCAAGGATGATACATGGCTGAGGTCACAAGGTTGTGATAATTAGCAATTGTTTTTCCTTTTTGAGCGGTAGGAGATGAGCATTGTTGCCGTTTCAAGTCACAATGACGGTGGTTTAAGGAAAAGAGGAAAGAAAGCAATAAAAGAGAACAAAATGAATGGTGAAATTACATTATGCCAATAGAATAGGTATAAAATGACAATCATTGGTGATTTGCCTTTTTATTGTTCAAAATTTAAATAATATAATTATTTTAATCTTCCTGTGGCGTTATGGTGTTATTATGTAAATATGATATATGTTTTCCTGTGATCAATGCACGCTAGAGTGCCACTGAGAGATTGAATGGACACTAGCAACTTGATTTTGGAGAAGCTTTATTGGTGGATTTTGATTCATATTTTATTGATGGATGTCAACATCTAAATGACACTAGCAACTCCAAATTAATTTTCTTCTGAACTAATAAATGAACATAAACTATAATCAACAAGTTGCGCTTAAGTCTTGTGATCCTGCCAAGCAATGCAATTTTTGAACACGTGCGTGGCGCACGTGCATTTTTACTAGTAAATAGTCAAAGAGCACACTGTTTTTTGTTGCCTAAGAAAGTAAAACAAAAGGGGAGAAAATAATTTGTTGAAATAAAGCTCAAGAAGACATCCGATGCATGCTTCCTTGTACCATGTAATCACTATAACTGTGTGTAATTAATTCAATTGTACGACACAGTAACAGAACTTGTTACAAGAAACAATGGAGTACTACAAACTGTAAACGAGTCCTGGTTGGTGCCATGTCCACGAGATTTGCCTGACTGAGCTCGCCTGAGGCTGAGACTGAAACTTCGGTGCTTGGTTGCTGCCCTGAAGAGCTGCCTGCCTCAGGCAGATTCTCTTGAGCCTGTATCCTTGAGCACATGAGTCAGGAATACTTCAATACGTAATTACTCATTTTGCAAGCCAAATCAGAGTTGTTCATTGTCGAACACAATCGAGTGCAGATGGTGCTGCTTCTCTCTCTGCAGTGCTTTTCCCCCTTTTCAACCCAATACCCGCCAAATTTGCGACCCAGACCATGAATTAGACCAAATTGATCACAATCATACCTGCCAAACATGCCAGAGGATCCATTTTAGCGTAACCGACATCCATGTGGCCTGGCATCGTCGCCGGTGATCTATCTCTTTAAGGGCGGTTCATACTGACGATGGAGTCCAAACAGAACGGCCTCCTTGCGCGTTTGCTTTGATGAAGCTTACTTCAAGCTTTACGCTTTCTGCTCTGGCATATTGCCAAGTGCTAACCGTGCCTGACAGCACTTTTCATCAGGCAGCAACCAAAAAGGCCCTGATTGGCAGGAAGAAACAACTTCATCCCAGAATGAAACTATCTCCTTCCTTTCAAAAGCAAAACAAAAGGATACATCCCTTTGTTGAGAGAATCGATTGTTGCCGGTGCAAAATGGTAGTCCCATTGAGTCAGAGAATCTGGAAATCAGGTGACACCTTCAGCAAATAAGAGGGTCCAATATTATAGCAATAGCTGAAAAGCAAATTGGCATGCATTTACATAGAAAAACGCTTATGTAAAAAGTCGTGTAAGTCAAAGGGTCTCACAAAATAATTTGACCTCTGGGAAAAGAATAACCAAAATTTGACCTCTGGAAACTAAGGACCAGATATAGTAAAACCAAAATTGGAGATAATTAATGTTGTTTCAGTTAAAATTGTAAACTGATCAGGTGTACTTTTCTGTAAGTAGGAAGACATCTAACTTGATTCAGACGCAAATACTAAGCTGCATTAGGTGGACTTTTTAATGGTAACCTACCAATTTCGAGTCTAAAAAGATACAACTTAAATAAAAATTTTGGCAGTAGCAGTAAAAGAATATGCAAATAGACATTGCAAGGAATGGATCAATGAATGGGTTGGCCAACTGATAGGTGCAGTGCAGGTGAACAGACCAACAGTACATTCATATTCATGTTTCAGAAACTTATTAGTGGATCATATACAAATGCGGGAAATATAAGTGCCCTTCTATTTCGTACTAGAATAATGAGGAAGTTCAAAAATTACCAACTAACCAACTGAAGTAGCAGGTCAGGCTGTTGGCATGGGGAACCTCAAGCCCCCCAAATGAGTGGTGAGGAGACATGGCATCAGAAGAAATTAACGCTCCTCTCTCCACCCAGTGCTCCAGGACCCCTATTACCTGAAGGTTGACTTTTGGTCCTAGCCATCACACTGTCATCACATTCAGCTGGGACTAAGACTGAAAGAAAAGCTCGGGCTCGATGAGCTGCTCGAGCTCGGCTCGCTCCAGGCTTGATTCGAGCTCGGCTTGAGTGGAAAACGAGCCAAGCTCGAGCCTGGTCCTGGGCTCGCGAGCTTCAACAAGCCGAGCTCGAATAGCTCGGTTGGGCTCGAATATGCTATTTCCCAGGTGGCCCAACAAGCAAGTAACAGCCCAGTTTACATTATGGCCCCAAACAAAACAAGTGCCAGCCCAGAAGAAGCATCTCTCGGTCTCTCCTGAAGCTTCATGTTCTTCTTCACCCATGGCAAGCACCGACGCCTCCGCTCCCGAGCGCCCATCCCGCCGCCCACCAACGCATCTGCAGCTTCTCCGGTTCTCCCCCACGCTGTCGCCGGCTCGCCACGCATCCAGCTCCTCTCCTCTCTCACCATCTGGCCTCTTTCCATGAGCCACAAACAAATGGAGCAACCAGGGATGAACAGGTTACTCACATAGTCACATCTCCTCTGAAGATTCCAGATTATTTCTTCCTTCCTTCTGTGCTCTTGCTCTTGCCTCCTGTCCTGTATTTTGTCTTGCTTAGCCACAGTTTGGACGGCCGCTTCAATCGGCAAGGATATAGCGCACCGTTTTTTTCTGGATTTCCACCGACAAATTTGCTCCATTGTCGAGCCTACCCGAGCTCGCGAGCTTTCATCGAGCCGAGTTCGAGCCCGTGTGCAGGCTCGGCTAGAAATCAGGCTCGGCTCGAGCATCCATCGAGCTCGAGCTTGAGGTGCCAAGCTCGCTCGAGCTCGGCTCGTTTACAGGCTTAGCTGGGACTTTTCATTTTCTTCCTCATTATCCTTGTTCTCCATCGCAGAGGAATCAAGGTGGCGGCATCAGATCAGCATCAAGCTAAGCCAACAATGTTGACCAAACCGCAAGCTAGGATAATAGTTGTCACATCCCAAATTTTAACAACCGATTAACAAAAATCACTCCCGGAAAATTTCGTAGATTTTAGGACTTACATTTAGAATTTTTGGAAAATAAAAACCCAAACTTGTTAAGCTCAAGAATATTTAAAAAGGGATTTATGAAATAGGATTTAAAAATGGAACTTGTCAACATGATTGCTAGTTAAAAGCCTTGATTTTACAAAATTCATTCGAATTTATTTGAACGATTTGGATTTGATTTGGATTTTATTCGAATTTCTGAGTTCAGGAAAATGTTTAAACATTTTCCCCTTCCCTCTCTCTCCTGGACAGATTTCCTCCGGCCCATTCTTTTCTTCTTCCCTCGCTGGGCCGCGCAGCCTTTTCTTTCTTTTCCCCCGGCCGGCCGCGTCCAGCCCAGCCCGGCCCCGGCCCGCGCGGACGACGCCGTCGTCCACTTCGCGCCGCGCCGCAGCTTTTCCGCGCCGCGTGGCGAGCGCCGCCTGCCTCCGCGCACCGAGCTCCGACCCGTCGCGTCGCGAATCACCGCCAGCCGCTCGCCGACGCGCCCCGCCTCTAAAGGTCGCGCCCGCGTGCCGCTTTGCTGCCTGCGCCACCGAGCCGCCCTTGTCGCCGACCGGCCGTCGCGGCATCCCGCCGAGCCGTCGCTTCGCCGCTGCCGCTGCCGCTGCTTGTTCCCCCTCATCATCACCCCGACAAGCCGCACCGCGCCGCGCCTTCGCGTCCCGAGACGCTGCAGCCGCGCTAGCGCCATCGATTGCGCGTGCGCACGCGCCCGCACGGCCACACCGCCGTTCCCGCCGCTCCGTCCAGACCCCTGCCTATTTAAACCCTTCCGGAGCTCCGCCACACTTCAACGCCCTCTCACGACCAAGCCACGGTGAGCCTTTCCCTCCATCGCCACCCAATTTCCCATTTTCCCCTTTCTTCCCCAAGGCCGGCCGCCGAGCAAATTCCCTCCAGCGAGCCCCACCTCTCTCTCCGCCTCCTAGCCCAGCGCGACCGTCGTGAGCTCCTCTACCTCCCCGAAGCCTCGCTCCATCGTGCCCCGGCCCGCGGCAACGCGAATGCCGAGCGCTGCCATGCGCCGCCGCCTCCGCTCGTCGCCTGCCGCCGTCGCTGCGAGTCCGGCGACCACATCATGCCGCCCGCACTCGCCACACTCCCGCGCACCTCCCGCGCCAACAAAAACACCACAAGCCGCACCGTCCCGCGAGTTCACTTTCACGCCGCCGCCGTAGCCAACTCCGGCGACCTCGCCGTCGTCGCTCCGCCCTCCTCGCGCCTGCGCGACCCACCACCCAGCTTCGCCACGACGCGAGCCACCTCCACGGCAACTTCTCGCCCTTCACCGAGCCCCGCAGCCGCCGGCGGCGAGCCCTCCCGCGAGCCACCGCCGCGCACCTCGCCGCCGCCAATCCGCGCGCGCCACGCCAGCACCCGCTCCGCGCACGCCTGCACCCGGTCCAGTGGACCGCTCTCACACACGCTGCCACGTGGGCCGGTCCACCGTGAACCACGGGCCCAGCTGTCAGCCACACACCAAGAACTGCTAGATCTACCCAGCTCAGTGTACACAGAAGCTTATTTCGAGCCTTTTCAATGTAGGAAAAATCCCCAAAAATACCAAAAAATAGGAAATAATTCATAGAACCCAATCCTACCCTTAGTTACTCCAGAAAAATATCTAAACATCGTTTACACTCTTCTCCGCCATGATTACCCCCCTTAACCTTCATTAGACCATATTCTCATCGTTCTAACTCCGTTTTCAACGATTCTTGTTCCGTTCATCTCCTCTTAGCTCCCTGCATTCAATCTTGTCCTCGAATATCTCTCTCTTATTTCATTTGATTCTTATTTGGTTTTATTTGATTTATTTTGTTTACGCATTAGTATTTATTTCGGCGTTGATACGTGTAGACTACGAGGAGCACGAGGACGACCCCGAGGACGAGGGATACGAGGAGGATTCAGACCCGAACTTTGAAGGCAAGCTCTATTTCTCCTTGATCATGATTGGTCCTATTATTTTTGCAATGCACCTATGTGGCCATCTTAATTAATATGCATTAATTGTTATTTTACTGCTTGAGTAGCTATTATCCTACTTGCTTAGTGATATTGATGCAAATTACTTAGGCATGAATATCTAGTCCTTGTTTACCCCTTGTTTACCGTCGCCTTGATAACTCTAGGATTCACTGTCGTTTAGGCTAAATTAGATGATAGTGTAATTACCTTGATACTAGTATATATGCTAAGGACCCCTCGCAATGTTTCCACATTGCCACACCTTTACACACATACTTGCTTTTATAAATGCGTTAAAATAAGTTTGGTGGTGTGAGTACTATATGGAGTTGGGAATAGCACAACTGGTGTTAGGTGATGGTGATGAGCATGGGATGGGTATGGATCGAGGGCAAGGCCAAGTAGTAAAGTTGATGCTTGTGTGATAGTCCACCTTATGTGGAATGTTTGGTGCTCGCCCTGGCCACGTAAGGACCGGTTCTTGTGACTGTAAACATAATGATTTCTCGTACAACCATAGAACCTGTCTTGGGCAGGACTTTGTCCTACCTTCTTGGTACTTCTGCAAGTAATTTTCACCTGGTGGCTGGTAGTGGCAGCGGACTGGTTAGGGGAACACATCGGGTATTGAACGCCCGTTGCCGGCTATTTGGGAGTGAAATCCCCGCACATTTATGGCCATAGTGTCGTGCTTAATCCTTATCTTAAGCCCCTAAACCTCCGTGGTGAGCTTGCGGGACTACTCGGAGAAGATGGCCAAACGTTGTGTTACTCTCTCGCGCAAGAGTGCATAGTATGTGGGAAAAGTGTACAACCTCTGCAGAGTGTAAAATTCAATCGATTGGACGTTGTCACGGCATATGACACATTCGTGTTATGAGATCACATTGATTAGCCACCCTCTTTTTCCTTGACGTGTGAGTTGGTGTATTAGACTCCCGTATTTTGGAAGTGAAGGCAAGTGTGCCAGGTCGGTAAGGCCATTGTGGTCCGAAGTCCCAAATAAAACTTGGGAACTGGCGGGATTGAATTATTCTCCCCCAGGGCCAATCAACTAAAAATATGACAATCAAAACTCCTGTTTTCGTCTACAATTCCTTGAATTGCTAAACCCTGCATAAAACTCGCTTTCTGCAAACAAACCTTATGGCCTACTCCCTTGCTAAGACCAAATATGCATGTGTTTATATCCTTGAGTAGTATAGGGCTTACTGAGTACCTTATGTATTCATTCTTGCTGTTATCCCTTCAGAAGAAGAAGAAGTCGCAGAAGACGATAATGACGAGTAGAGTCGACGTCTGCTCAAGTTTGCATGTGTTGTTTCGTAGTGTTTTCTTTAGGTTTGTTGTATCCAGGCTAGTATGCTAGCCTCTGTCTGGTTTGTAACTTAAGACCATGATCTGAACCTTATGGGATGTAATAATTATTCGTGTATGTGCAATGGAACACTTTGTTTATGTGTACCAACTACTGATCCAGGGATTGGTACGGTAAGCACGAGGATTCCAGAAATGGGGTCCGACAATAGTGGTAACCAATCTTCTCATATGGTCAACAGGCCAAGATCACTATCAACCCAAAAAAAAAATGAAAAACGTGATGGACAGAAAGTTTCATGTAGCATTGAGTGGTTTCGAACAATAACTATTGACTATTGCTAGCTTTTCAGAGAGCGCATTTTACATAAAACAATATACATATTGAACTGAGCACAGGATAATACCGATAACTAATGTATGATAAGAGGGGCCTCCTGTGCTCTATTGATACAGGGGCCTCCTCTGTACCCCTACAATCTAATAATAGACATCAAGACAAGTAGTGAGTATGATAAGAGGAAAATTAGGCATAACGAAAATGCTAGCTGAAACCTTTTTCTGTATACCAGAACCATGATTTAGCACAAACAGGAAATCTATATCATTCTTAAATTATGTACCCGGGACTATCACCTAAGGAAATTACTAAACGCAAATTTATGCAACAAAAGCATGTCATTCAATGTTGAGTATCTGAACAATTAAGAGTTTCAGCACCACACTTTTGTTTCAGCCTAGCCAAAGACATTGTTTGAACAAATATTAGCTTCCACCTTTTAACCATCGATCTGGAAACTGGTCAGTTTTAGAATGGCTATCATAATAGTATGGCTTTCATTACCGCGAAGATTTGAACTGACACGTTATGTTGTTCCACCGGAAACATTAGATTTGAGGACCTCTTTTAACTGAATCAGTACAAAAAATAAACAAAATCATGTGTCAAAGTCTGAAGATACCAGAGCCATTTAACAGATCTTTAGGATTAGGGAATTCCTGCAAAAGGTATGAGTGATTTCCAACTTGAGAGAGACTATGTTGAATTCGCAAAATATGGCACACAATTTTAACCCAAATTCCCAAAAGTTGGCCAAGGATATGTAAAACCTAAAAATTGGAATCCATGAAAAGTTGGGATAAGGCAATAACTGCACGTTTTAGGAATAACTTTAATTGTAAAATGCAAGGTATCACCTCCTCGTCCAGTAAATTATTATTTTACAGAAAATTTCATAGAGATTAGGGCATAAAGCAAAACTATCTCATCAGTATAGCTTCCAGTTAAGTATTCAGCATCAATTGCAACTCTCAAATTTGTACGAACCGCAGCCCAATATGTGATCAAGTACTGTTAGCTCCCATATTAACCTTACTTTCCACATTCCAAGTAAAAGATCATCTAAAAAAGAGTGTATCAAGAGCAAGCCCTTAATATCAAGAAACAGCTGTGTTTACTGTATCTTGTGCTAGCTTGACATTTCATCAAACAGTATAAAGGCATGGAGGCAGGACAGGGAAAGATGCAAGAGTAGATCATTAGAGATTGTAATCAGTTTTACCCATTATGATGACCAGTGACTATATGCAAACTGGAGATGCAACTCTGTCGAGTTATGCAGGAATGGAAGAACCAGACTTGCCTGCCGGCAATTCCCGCAACCCGCACCATGTCACTTGTCACCGGTGAGGAGGCCAGGGGCGTCACGCATGAGGTAAGAAGGCACGAAGAGCGCGAGGTCGTCGACGACGACGAGGGCGAGGTCGTCGACGGTGCGTCGGGAAGCGAGGAGGCGCCGCCCCTCGCCGCGCCAGTGAAAAGAAAGAAACAAACGAAGAAAAGAGGAACCGAAATCTAAGAAGAACGATGAGGGAATAATAAGTTTCGGGAAAAATTACCCAGACATTTTATTAGTAGGGAAAATTTCATCAAACTCCGAATATCTGACTATCACCAAATTTGCTCTAAGAACAATCTACTATGTAATCGAAGACAAACAAATCTGACGACAAAATGTTTGTCAGACCCTGTTCATCGAAGTTCGAACAAACCCAAAACCGGTGAAACGGCTAGCTGCCCGAGATTGTCCTCGTAATATGACGCGCTGTCGGCCGACTCATCGGCGCCCGCACCTTCGGAACGTTCGCCGCGGCACGGGCCGTGCCCGCCTAAGCGGCGACGCTGTGCGCCGCAGACGACGCCGTGCCCGCCGCAGCAGAGGCCATGTGCGCGGGCACGGCGTCCTTCTGCCACCGCGGCGCGGCTGGAGCGGGGACGTCCTCCTTCGGCGACGGCGGCGCGGCTGGCCTGGCGTTGATGTCCACGGGCGGCGACGAAGCGGCGGGGGTAGCCTTCGGCGGCGACGAAGCGACTGGAGCTGGGGCAGCGGCCTTCGGCGAAGACGACGTCAGGCCGTTGGCCTCGACGACCGCCCACCGTTCGCCGTCAGGGTCCTCCTGCCCCTCCACTGGCGACAGCAAGTGGGCGGCGCGCGTCACGCAGAGCGGCGCGGCCACGTCGTCGTCCTCCTCCCCCTCGCGGGGCGCGCCGAGGTCCTCCTCCTCCTCTCCCTCGCCGGGCGCGCCCAAGCCGTGGACGAGCGGAAGGCCCAAGCCGAGGAAGAGCGGCTTGCCGATGTCCTGCCATGCCCCGTCTCCGCGCGCGCCGAGGGCGAGCGCGTTCAACGGCTCTGGTGGCGGGACGCGGAGCAGCGCGGCGAGGTTGTCCCCTGTCCCGCCGCGGCGAGCTCCCAGTGCGATCGCGCTCACCACCAGCTCCAGTGGCGTGACGCACATCATGCGAAGCGGCGCGGCGGGCGACGCCGTCGTCATCCGCAGCACCGTCCTCCTCGGCCGGGAGGAACGCGCGGCGCCCTTCCCCAGCCCCAGGAAGAACGGCGGCGGGCGGTTGGGGTTCATGGCGGCGGGCGGTTGGCTGCAACTGAGGAGGAGGAGAGGGTTTGCACTGCAAAGGGAGGGCGGGCGATCGAAAGCTGCGGTCAGTGGCGGATCCAGACGGAAATTTGTAGTGGGGGGGCTGAACCATATGAGCCGGAGTAAGGTGGGTTGGGGGGACGGGGTGGTACTTTGGGGGGGTGGGGGGGGGGGGGGGGGGGGGGGGGGGGGGGTGGGGGTGGGGTGGGGGTGGGGTGCATACGTTTTTCCAGTTGTACCGGTTGGGGGGGGGCATTACACAAAGTCAGGTTTTTCCAACCACTAGTAGCATGCCCGTACTTTGCTACGGAGAAAATTTTATAATTTCATAAATAAGTATGTCACTGATAACTAACAATATATAAACAAATACATAATTTAGCCACAAAGAAATGTCACAGAGAAATGCGAATTCTAACCACAAGCCCATGATTTCATCATTGTGGCTTGAAGGTATCCCATAAACTCTTTGTTTAAAAAAAAAAATCAGAACTGCTTGCAGCATTTCGTACATGGTGGATACCTTATGTGTTTTCAAATGTTATTTTCAAAATGAAGAAAAAGTACTTATTGGGAAAATATATATTTTTTGGAAACATCTTGATATATATTTTTTTTTTGGAAACATCTTGACATAGATTTTGACGCAATTTGCAGAATGCCAAAATGGTCTTTCTTGTTGGGTATACATTTAGCTATACCCCACAGGTCAGCCACATACATCCTTTTACTTTGGGTCCAGCTAGCAATATGGTGTCCTTAGGCTGCCCGCACTGGGCAACTGGAAACGTTACTGAAGTAACGTTTAGAGGAAAGAAGTCCCGCACCGGTCTCCTGGGAGGGCCATGCTAAAACAGAGGAAGCAGCCGGTTACGCCATTCCGAGCAGAGGTAGCGGACGCCCGCTAAAGGCACGCGCCGGGCCCACCTCGTCTCCCACCGACGACGAGAGGAGGCGAAGCGCGAACCGGGCGAGGAGGCGTTGCAGGCATAGAGGAGCTTGTCGTCCCAGGTGGGGGCCTCGCCGCCGTCGACGTCGACACGGGCGGAGCCGACGGTCCTGTGCTCGCGCGCGAGGGAGGCGGCCCGGCGAGCGCGCGCGGAGGGGCGAGGCAGGGTGGCGGGGAGGAGGAGGGGCCGGGCGGCGAGGCGAGCGGGGGCGAGGCCGAGCGGAGGCGGGGCGGGCCGGGCGCGGTGGGGGGGGAGGGCCGAGCTGACAAGCGGGGGAGGGGCCGGCGGCGCGCGGGGGAGGCGGCGAGGCGGGTGGCGGGGAGGCGGCCGGCGGTGGCGGGGCGAGGCCGGGTGGCGGGAGGCGGCGGGGCGAGGGGGAGGCGCGGCGGGCGATGCGGGAGGGCGCGGCGGGGAAGAAGCGCGGCGCAGACAAATGGATAAGGAGAGAGAGAAGGGGCGGGGGGGGAGGGAGAGAAAAAAGAAAAGGAAAAAAAATAAGAGAGAGGAGATGGTAGTTGGGATGAGTGAATAAAATATAGAATAATAAGATATAGAGGAAAGATATAGAGGAATGATGGGTGCGGAAGAAATTGTTTTAGAGGAAAGAATCTCGATGACCAGGACAGAATATTCCTTTTAGAGGAAGGATATAGAGGAACACGAGTGCGGATAGCCTTAACCCATTGCAACTCCAGCGAGCGCAGAAACCAAGCAGCAACCGCAAGCAGGCCATGGACGAGGTCCGGGGAACCGAACCGCGGGATCTGAGAGGATGTGAATGGATCCAGCTGCTATGGAGCTTGGAGAAGGCTTTGGTCCAAGAGAGGCGGAGACGCGAGCTCGAGCTCTAAGAGGCGGAGGGCGAGCTCCACACACGCGAGCTTGGCGGCAGGCCGCGAGCTGGAGATGGGGTCTCGAGGGCAGCACAAGCAAGAGGACGATGTGGCCTGGCCGGTGGGGTGAGCTGCACGCGGATCTGGCGGTCTGCGGTGACCCGACGTGGATGGTGGCGAGATTGTTCTAGAATCGGCGGTCAATTCCCTTTTCCCTTCCCCATCTCCGCTCGAATTGGCGCCCGTTTTTGGGCCCACATGTCAGCGCAAACTTCAGATGGGGAGGCACGACGACGACCGGACACCACCAACTCGTAATTTTAAGAGTAGTAAGAAATCGAAGCAGCAAACTAGTGCTAGAGAACTGATTTGTGTGTGTGTCATGACTTCTCCTCTTAAGAATATTTCTCATCGAGTCATATAAAATTGGAAGTAAAAATCTACTACTTTTCTTTCGACATGGGCAGCGGAACCAACGTTTAGCATTGTTTACATCCAGAATCCACAGATAGGGAAAAAAAAGCTGGATTTAAATTCTACTACTGAAGCTTGCAGGCTGTAACTCTGATTGTTAGACTGACTCTAAGGCTGACTTCAACAATGTAATGCAAAAGCCATTTTTGGATCAGATTAGACACTGTGCATCACAGAACCAAACTCCAACAGACAATGCAAACGACAGCCATTTACCTTCTCAGGAGAGAGGCGATCTAAAAATACATCGCCTCTCTCCTCGACAGCCATCTCTCGCGCGTTGGAGGTGAGGACCCCAGCCTCCGCTCTTCGCCCCGCACCGCGCCCCGGCCACCAAGCTCCGGCCACCGCGCTTTGCCCTGCCCCGCGCCTCCTCAGCCTCCAGCTTCTCTCTCTCCTCGTCCTCCACCGACACCCGGCTCCGCGGCGGCGGCGCGTCACGGACAGGCAGCGGCGTGGCCCGCGCGAAGCGGCGGAGCAGGCTCGGCGGCGCGCGGGGAGGCTGGGAGGCGGCAGGCGCGGCGGAGAGGGGGCGCGGCCGCGCGTGGGCGCTGCTTCGGGGCCCCCACCTTGCCTCCTCCTTCCGCGACCTCGACGCCGTCCGGCAGTTCGAGCTCGGTCGGGCGCGGCGCGGAGGCCGGGGCGGGCCGGAGGCCGGGGCGCGGCGGCAGCGGAGCGGCGGCAGGGAGGACTGGAGGAGGCGGGGGGATTGAGTGAGAGAGGCGAGGAGGAGGCGCGCGGCGGGCGAGCGGGGAGCGGGCGAGCGGCGGGCTAGCAGGGCGCGCGGGCGCAGCCGGCGAGCGGCGGCCGCGCGATGGGCGAGCAGGACGCGGCGGGTTCAAATTGACGGCTCAAATGGAACCGCATAGACTAGGGGATTCGATTCCCCTAACTCTCGGCTGCCCTCCTGCCCTTTCCCCTTGCTGATTTGGAGCTCGTTCATGGCGTTGAGGAAATGAGGACGATTTGCATTTGCTTGGCTGTTGGAGAAGAGGAGTTTTGGGTGCAAGACTTTTGTACTGTGCACGAGGCAAAAGATGGAATGGATGTCGTTTTGCCTTCGCGCTGTTGGAGTCAGTCTAACAGCTCAAAGGCAAAAGCGATACCTATTCTATTGTTTGGCTCACGCACAGTAAAAACGTTAGCAACCCAAAACTTGCCTTCTCCAACAGCCATCGCAAAAGCAAAATTTTCTCTGCTCCTCAACTCTATGGATGAGCTCGGGAGCTCAAATCGGCAAGGGGAAAGTGCAGGAGGGCGGCCGGGAGTTGGGGGAATCGAATCCCCTAGGCTATGCGGTTCCATTTGAGCCATCAATTTGGATCGCAGCCTTCGGGAACGGCCGGCGCATCGCAGCCCAGGGAGCGCACGACGGGGCTCTCGCCTGTGGCGGCCACCACGCTCGCGCCTCGGTGTCGGTCCTCCCAGAGGCGACCCTACACCTGGCGGCGTCCGAGCACGGCGGCCGCGGAGGCCAGCGAGGCGAGGCATCCGGCGGCGCGGTGCGCCTTGAGCAGCGAGGCGACGGCAAGGCTGGCGGTCGATTCCCATGTCCGCCCTTTTTCTTGGTCCCTCTCGGCGGAGGCGGCGGCGCTCTCCTCAATCGCCATCGCTCTCCTCCGCTTCTCCTCCACCAGTAAAAGCAGTGCTCGGTGACGGCTGCGGCGGCGCACTCCTCCTCCGCTTGCCGTCCCCGCCCACGGTGACGATGCCGGCGCCCTCCTCTCGCGGTGCTACAGCTTCCGGTGGCACTCGGATCCAGCGGGCGGCATATGGTGGTGGATGAGGAGGCGAGACGTGGACGTGGTGGTGGCGGCGGCCATTCCCATCGGAGGAGTGGAGGAGATTGGAGCGGGGTGGTTGGCGCGCCGGGACGGGTCCGTCGGCGCCCCTGTGGAAGGCTCCGCCGCCTCGCTCACCGCGCCCACCTCCCGAAAGAAGCGCGCCATGTCATCCTTGCCCTCGCTCCCCGTCGCGCTGCTCTGCACCACCTCCGCCGCCACCAGCACGCTGGCTTCCTCCGGCCGACCGCTCGAACGCCATCAGGTTGAGCAGCAGCGGCGCCGTCCGGAACTCGATCCGCAGCCGCGGGAGGCGGAGGTATTCCTCGTGCTCCAGCGCAACCGGGCTAGCACCGACGCGATGCCTGCCGCTGTTTTGCTGCCGCCGCCGCGGGCCTCCCCATCCCGCTCGCCTGCCCCCGCCGCTAGCCCGGCTCGCCTCGAATGCATTTGAGGAGAGAGGCGATGTAAAAAGAGGCGATGTATTTTTACATCGCCTCTCTCCTCCGAACGCAAACTGCGTGCTCGGTTGCATACGCTGTTGGAGGAAGGTTTGGAGATGCACAGTGTAGAATGAGACCTACATTTGGGTTTGCCTACCCCTGTTGGAGTCAGCCTTACAAAATCGCATCACCTGCTGGCCTGCAGGGCAGGCTGTAGTAGAATGTCGCTGCTCACGGTCGCGCATCCATGCAGCAGCCTTTCCTTCACCTGCGCTGCGCCTGGCCCCGCCGTCCAGCACGTCCCCCGCCCTGGCCCCTGAGCACGCGCAAGCCAGCGCTGCCACTCGCCAAAGCTTAGGGTACTGCCATTGGGCTATGGAGATTGATGGACAAATTCTATTTGGGCTGGGCCAAATCGCTGGTGCCCGCAATGATAGAGTGGCTCATGGAAGCCAGTTTCGTGTACACAACCCATTTGTTCAGCCCAAGTCACGGACAGGGGTCGTCTTCAACCTCGAGCCGCCCCAATCTCTCTGCCATCTGCCACAAAAATGAAGGAGGGGCTCTAGGGGGGGCTCCACTGTCCGGCGGGCAGTAGGGGGGGCTTGAGACCCCCCTGCTGCCCCGCTGGATCCGCCACTGGTTGCGGTTGTTTTATAGGCGGTCTCCGTCGTCCGCGACGTCGTCGATTCCTTGCTCAGCTGTTCGCGTAACCGCTTGACACGTGACATGGTCCGGCCGTGGCGGCGAGCGAAGCGGTGCGTTTCTTTGCCGGGCGTATTGGCGAGCAACGCCGGCTGCTGGTCGAGGCGAGAGGCATGCTCGAAGACGTGTGGCGTCCGGACGACGAGCCGAGGAGGAGGAGGAGCACATGAGACGTCAGAGCTCGCGGTGGATGCCAGCATGTCGCACGGGGATGCCACCTTCAATGGCGAGCGGAGTCGGGAGCCGCGGCCGAACTTGGCGATCGACGAGCAGAGCTACGCGAGTTGAGCTGCATTGTGCGGCAGAGCCCAGGAGGCCGGCAAGCCGTGCCAGCGCGCCTCAATGCTCGTGCGCTTCTCCGCGGCTCCACGCCACGTTCAGCTCGCGACGGCGGCAAAGCGCAATGGTTTGATCGGGGAGTGGTGGGCTGGTTCGACGTGATTCAAGAGAACGGTTTGAGTGGAATTTTTACAAAATGAACCTTTTGAAAAACGTTTATCACATTTGGACCCTTCAGAAAACTATTCCCAGAAATGGACCCTTTGCACGGTGCCGTGTGATTTGGCGCCGTGCTACAACAGCACGGCACCGAGTCATTTGGCGCCGTGCTACAACTGCACGGCGTCGTATCATTTGGCGCCGTACCAGAAAGGCATGAGAGTGTGTTTTTCCATCCAACGTGGCAAAATACGGCGCCAATTTATCTGGCGCCGTGAAGAGACGGCTACGGCGCCAAAGAATGCGGCGTCGTACGAAGGGTCCATTTTTGGAAATACTTTTTTAAAGAGTCCAAATGTGATAAAGGTTTTTCAAAAGGACCATTTATAAAAATTTCACACGGTTTGATCGGGAGTTTGGGCTGCTTCTCAGCCCATTAGCACATTTAGCCATGCACTTTTTTCCGATTCCGATCCGTAGTTTGATTAACGACAAGTCTACCGCGCGAGCGCGATTGCGCGTCTGGTCGCGGCTCGGCCCGTGTGCGTGGCCCGGTCCAGTAGCTTCTGGATAAGGTAAGGGCGAGCCGGTGCGAGAGCGACGGGGTAGTGGGCGGCGGCGTAGAAGAGGAGCGCGACGGGGCAGGGGACGGTGGCGGAGCGCGGCGGCCGGGCGGGCGGTGCGATGCGGCGGCAAGGGCGCCGCCGCGTCGCCGGTCGGCGGTTATCACCGGCGGGACAAGCATCATGCACTGCAGCCGTGCGGGTTGGGGAGGCGGTGGCGGAGCGCGGGTGGAGTGCGGGCGGTGCGACGCGGCAGCGAGGGCGCCGCCGCGTCGCCGGTCGGCGGTTTAATGCGGGCTGCTTAGGGAGTTCGGGTTGTCGGGGGCTGCTGTGGGGTCGACGGCCATAGAAGGTTTGGGGGGAGGAGGGCGGCGGGTGGCGGCGCGGGGTGCGGCGAGGCGGCGGCACTGCCGCCGGAGCCGCGGGCGGCTGGAGGGCGGCGGGCGGGGCTGGAGGCGGGACTGCGCCGGAATCACGGGACGGCGGAAGGCGGATCGGCAGTGCGAGGGCGGCGCTCGGTGTTGAAGAAGCCGGTCGGGTCGGGAGGAGGAGCGCGGGGCGGAGTGTGTCGGACGCGTGGCACTCGGGGGGAGGGTACGCGCGCTAGCGAGCGCGCGTACGCGCAGTAACCCTCCCCTTTGATTAACGGACACAATGTTACGCACTTTTGACATTTCTACTGTGTCGAATACACAAGAATGTAGGTTCAAAAAAAAAAGAATACACAAGAATGCAGTCGCAATCGGAGTCGGAGACGCACGCGTACTGCGAATCCGAAAACCAAACGCGCCGGCCGCCCGGTACTATATATATTCTGAAGAAAAGCAGACCGACTTGCCTGAATCTTTCAAGATTAGCCACCACGCTCCAACACCAGCACGGCGATGGAGCCGTCGCTCTCGGCCACCTCCATCGCCAAGGTGAGATGCTACCACGTGATCAAGATCGACGGGTACTCCAGGACCTTGAACTCCCATGGCGATCGCCCGGCCTTCAGTTCAAGCCCGTTCCGTGCCGGAGGCCACACATGGCATGTCAGTTACCGACCCATGGGTAGCCCGCATCACCCGGAGAACACCGAGTTCATCTCCTTGTATCTCCTTCTCGATGATATCGTGAACGAGCCCGTCATGGCGGAGGTGTCCTTCACTCTGCTCAACCGAGAAGGGACACCGGCGAAGGAGACATGCACGATCAACGTGAACGACTTCTCCGATCAGTCCTTCGTCGGATACGAGGAGTTCATCAAAAGGGAGGAGCTGGAGACGTCCGAGTTCCTAAAGGACGACTGCTTCGCCGTCAGAGTCCACGTGCATATGATCATGGAAGCGCCGTATGTGGTGGTGCCGCCGCCTGATCTGCACCGGCATCTCGGCCATCTCCTGACGAGCAAGGACGATGCCGACGTTGAGATTGAAGTCGGCGGCGAGAGGTTTCCGGCCCACCGGCTGGTGCTCGCCGCGCGGTCGCCGTTCTTCATGGCGCAACTCTTCGGCCCGATGAAGGTGCCGGACACCGCAAACGTGATACGAATCCACGACATGGAGGCGCGGGTGTTCCATGCTCTGCTTACCTTCATGTACACGGACGCGTGGCCGGAGCATTTGAAGGAGGAAGAAGATGAGGCAGCGATGACTCAACATTTGCTTGTTGCGGCGGACAGGTACGGACTGCAAAGGCTCAAACTGATGTGCGAAGACAGGCTGTGCAACCGTCTGAGTGCGGCGTCTGTAACAACTGTTCTGGCGCTGGCAGAGCAACATTGTTGTGATAGGCTTAAGAAGGCATGCTTTGAGTTACTCCTCAGCCCTTCAACGGCGACGCTGCTAATTGGTAGCCAAGAGTTGGAGTTCTTAGCCCAGAGCTGTCCGACCTCCCTGAAAGAGCTAGCTCACACTCTGAAACTGCGTTTCAGTTGCGGCTCCAACTCCGGCGCCGTCGTCCCATCACTCGTCGGCCCACGCACCCTCGCACGCCTCTCACGCGACCGGCTGCGCCTTCCTCGTCACCTTCATCGCCGGCCCATTCCCGGCCATTTTCGCCAGCCTCACCGGAGCCGGACGACTGCTCAGGTCCTGCTCAAAGGTTCGTGCGTGTCGTCCGATGGGAATCGGTTCGACGCGCCAGGCTCTGCTGCTGCCTCTTCGTCCTCAGGCTCTACTGCAGATGCATCGTCCAAGTTTGCCAAGCCGGTGAATGCAGTAATACTCGCTGGAATTCTCGTAGCCTCGTGCTTGCTTTCTAGATGGCCAAGTGGAATCAGTTACCTTGTTTTGCACTATCAGGATTAACATTGTCGGTGTGGCTATGCACACGCCAAATTTCTTCCCTGCCGCGCGCAGTGACAGTGCGTTCTTAGTTGGGCTGCATTTTGTGATTCACTCTGAAATAGACCTGACGCGTCGGCTGTGCAGCCCTCATCGTCGCCTGTACCATTTCATTACTGGCACTAGTTGTCAAGCCTGAGCTCTGAAGGAAAGTTTGAGTACTGAACTCAGGTTTCGGACGAAGTCAGTGACTGGACTCTGAACTAGCTGAAGAAGCTGCCTGCTTCCCGTCTTCATTGAGTAACCAGGTTACAGGATATCGAGGGTGCTCGTTGCTTCCTGAACAGAAACAGTGGGGAAACTTGAGAGTTTTGTCTCTGTCCAATAACATTGCTAAACTGAAAGAAACTCGGTTTTCCTGTTTCTCTGTGTGGTTGTTTCAGTCTTTCTTCTCTTTTCCTTTCTCCTGTGTTATATATGTAATCATAAGTTCTAATTCCTCCTTACCATCTTGAATGGCGGGGCTCCTACTTAGAGTTGCAAAGAAATGTTACTAAACTAACACAAAAATAAAAGGCTCTGAATTTGCAGCATCAATGTCGACCCAAGTTCGTTACCAATGTAATTCGGCCACACTAAATCAGCTACCCATTCATTTAGAGAACCCTTTCTGACTTCAATAATCAGAACTTTAGGAAGGAGTCTCAATACGTCCTGACAGTACAGCCGTCCCCGGCCTATGGTTTCTGCAGGCGTTTAGCACTCGACGTGAAGCAAATGGCTGCATGCAGGCGTTCTTGCACTCGGCATGAGGTCACTTGACGTAACAGAAGCAGGAAGCAAGCAGGGTCTCTGAACCGCAGCTGATGAAGCGGTTTGTCCTACAGGAACTCAATCGACGTCACAGGGGACGATGCACAGTCACCAACAACGTCGGCCCCAGGTCGATCGGGCAGTGTTCGCGACGATGTGCTCCCTCGATGACCGTCACTGCGGTAAGCTACGACATTATCAGCATTTTCGATCGGACATGCATGGTGTTGCATGAGTCGGTGATCCGCGAGCAGCCGCTGGCTCTGTTGCCCTGCCTGCAGGGAATCCAACCCCACGCGATGGCCGCATCAGTGGGTAAGCTAAGCGTGGTGCTGCGTCGCGGGCACTAGTCAAAGACTCTGCACTATAAGGCGCGCCCGAATACTCGTCGCTGCCCAGAGGCACCGTTCTGTGGTGTGTATTGTCGTCTTGTTCCGTGGTCAGCGTAAGCGACGGCGGCGTCCAGAGGCAGGCACCGTACCATGGCTAGCGCGCCGTGCACATGCCAGCGTGTTCGCGCAACGGGAAGCTTCGAACGGCGACGAATCCTTCACTGAACATGGTTGGGGAGCTCCGCACCGTGAAACATCTCGGTTTATGTCGTGGAGCGCGGCGGTGCGGCAGCAGGAGCCCCGCGACGGCAAATCACGGCAAATCTCGCAGCGCCTCCCCCCATGTCGGGGGTGGTCGCTATTTCAAATGGCGACGGCCCCTGAGTCTCTTACTGACGTCCGATCTGATACGAGCGGCGTGGATTCGGCAGGATAACGCTTTTGACTCGGTCGTATCCCCGTCTCCGGCCCGGACGAGCGGGGGCCAGGGTGAATGCGCGGTGCTGTTGCGAGCTCGGACACGGTGGGGCGCCGTGGCAACGGAGCGGTTCATTTCCAAATGATCAAGTGCTTCGTTGCATGCTATGTGCTAGAGAAAATTTCCACTTAAGCATCCCTTATACCATTTTTTAAAAAAATAAAAATCCCAAGGGTCCGACGTTCCCCTGATTTTTCTTTGATAAGAAGAAGCCCCTGCTGGACCGGGCCTCACCGGAGTGCGCACAGGCAGCCCAGGAGCCACAGACCGCAGCTATGTGAGCCAGAAATGACCTTGCCACACTTATCGTTCGGTGGAGCTCGAACCCAGGTGGAGCAGGTAGCCGCCTCAGCCAAGCTTGCTACGCCCCTTATACCATTTTGCAATCGTGTTCTTTATCAGCAAGAATAGCCATGGTATTTACTCTTATATCAGGGGAAAAAAAAGAGAGATGAATACAGCCTACAGAACCTATGTCGTGAAGAGCAAAAAAAAAAAAAAAAAGAAGCAAGTACCACTCGATATCATTATTATAACAAAGACATGCACACATAATAGCCGAGTGTAATATGTGAATAACCTACTGTAGTCTGAATAAAAACTGAAGCGATCAATTTCCAGGCTCCTTTGATTTCAATTCTCATGTGATCCGATCCAATACATGTATCCTGACAGAAGAAATAACAAGTATAGAAAAACATCATTACGAATGTTGAAGTAATAAACATGTAACCACTCCTAAATTATCCTTCTTTTAAGTTTGAAAAGAGCGCAAGTTCTAACTTTTGCATCTATTACACACTACCGACAATTACTAAACTTGAAGGTCCAATTGTTACTAATATTGTTAGAAAGATTTAAGATTCTGGTGTTACCTGACCAATGGCCACCCGCTTATATAATGTTGTTCGTATTAAAGCCAACAGAGTGATCTGAATACAATGTTAGTGCAGAAAGAGGAAGATACAGAAATGTATTCATATTCATCTCACTCATATATCAAGATATGTTTGCAGTGAAGAAAAAAAGTTATGTGCAATATGGTTATTGATGTTCTAAATGGCTCGAAGCCTTAGAAAAAGGGTACATTGTCTAGCACAACAAAGATGCACATAAACCAATGATTCCATTTATGTTACATATATATAAGATAAAAGTGTTGATACTACATTTGCAACTACCAATTAGATCGCAATGTGCATTAGTACATCAAAATTCAATTACAACGCGCATAAGGCTCTTGATTTAGATACACAGATATTTTGTGATGGTGAATTTAAGCTACTAGACTTCTGATTTCGACATTTGCTTGCATATATTTATAACATATCGAGAGCAAGAAACCTACAATTTTTCTTTAAAATGCTTAAGATTTGTGAACTTAGTCTCTCATTTACAAAGGTTGATTATGTTAATATGTGTCCTCAATTACAATGTGCATAAAGATTTAGATATCAAATTACAAAATATTTTCTTTATTTACTGCATATTACAAGCTCTTAACAATTTTTTCTTAATCTACACCTGTTTGATCTCCAGTGTACATCTCAACACGCGCTCATTTACAACCCATCGAGAGGAAGGTGCATTCATATATTTAAAACTCTATAGATTTATGATACCAGTTTGTTGTTTACAAAGTCGAGTATGTGCGTATGTGTCCTGTGAGTATCTACATTTGTAATTTGTTTAACAAAGAGAATTGCTTCAAGTCCGACTGGCTTCCGACTGCTATTGATTTATGAAGTGAATCTCTCTCTCAACATGCTTTTTTTCTGCTGATATGAACCGTTTGATTGGTGTGGTCGTACTCCAGTCTACCAATGGAGTCAGATGTATAGCAAAGTTCTTTAACAAACTAGTTACAAAATTGTACTGAAATAATTACGCACGTGAGGTACCTTTGTTGTGTGTAGTATTAATAAGCAACATCTTTTCATTTTGAGATACTAGTGTGTGGGTTGCTACCTTTTTTTTTTCTTCAAAACTGAATAGTAAGAGAGGATATTTTTGTTCAGTCTAACATAAGAATTTTGTGAAAACATAAAGAAGCAAACAACATATAATCATATATCATTGTGTTTTTTTGTGAAACATTATAGTAAGCATTGCTTGTGCAAGCACATGTGGTACTACCGGAGTAATCTACTTACGTGCATTGTTACCAATATTCTCGATTAGTATTTGATTAGCATATAGTATTCCAATTAGCATATTTCGATTAATACTGGAGCACGAGACGGTTGCACCGTTTGCCCTGCCCCATCCGGCCTGATGCAAACATGCTCTAGCATTAACGTATGGATGACACCTTCGTCACAGTAGGAAGAGTAGCGATTAATCGATAGTATCAGCAGCCACCAGTGCTGATGCAAGTGAACCGTTGCCTGCAACTTTCCGGTGCTCTGTTATGCGGGGCATTTGTTGGAAATGGAATAAACCGTGCACGCCGGACGATTTCGTTTTCCTTCGTGCAGCCGTGATCACCTGAAGTTTCTCATTTCGATATGGTGCTCGTAACCGCGAGAGACCCCCTCGTCGTTGCATTCGATGGCGCCGTCGGAGGGACCGTCACTAAGACGACGCCGTCCGGCGTGCCATTACCGCCTTCGTAAGGAAGAACAGGCGGCAGCGAACGGCCGTCGCGAACATGCAGAATATATTGGCGGCTGACGGCTGTTGTTCTCTGTGACTCTCTCACCCGCCGAAAAAGTACCGAGTCGGCAGGACATGCTTGATTCGTCCCTACGGCTCACTGCTGCGGGAGCTGTACTGTACGTGGTGGTGACCAGTACCGAGTCGGGTTACATACAAAGTGATACAACATCACAACTGTACTGAAAACTCCCGCGCACGCACTGCTGCTTCGTTTCCGGCCCATGTGCAAGTGCATCCATCACTGAGGCTTTGCGGGCCATCCAAGAGAAAGGAAGACAAAGGCCCATCCACAATCGTAAGCCCGTGGTTGCCGGGCTGCGTCTGTGCAGTGTGCTCTTGGTCTTGAAGCACGCATAGCATTATCGTCACGCACCGCTTCTGCTGTATTTAGCATGTGTGCATGTGACCGGAGAACTGCCCTGACCACGCCGAATCGTTTCACACTTGATTTTCTCCCCCCTTTTCCCATCAGGCCATCAGAAATGCTTGCAGCTCCTACGAGCAACGACTAGCTGGAGTGGCAGTGGCCACTGCAGCAACGACGAGCGAGAGTGGTTGTATCCCATAGGCTGGCGCTGGCGATCCTTTACTGATGTATTTAGGGCGCGTTCGGATCCCCCACTAAAACCCCTCTAAAGTTTATAGCTCTCTAAAGTAAAAAGAATCTTACTATTTAGGGGTACTAAATAAAATTTAATTACAAAACCTTTCTGCAGATGAGCGCTATTTTTCGAGACGAATCTAATGAGCCTAATTAATCAATGTTTTGACACAGTGATGCTACAGTAACTATCATCTAATCGCCGCTTAATTACTCTTATTACGTTCGTCTCGCGAAATAGATGGGGGTCCTGAACTTAGTTTTGTAATTTGACTTTGTTTAGTACACATAAATACGACCGGCATCTTTGATGTGACCCCTTTATACCCCTCTAAAGTGAACCGAACACCACCTTATGCTTCCAGCTGCGGCATAGCAGCTGTAGTAGTATCTTTTTTTTTTTTGCGAAAGAGACTTTATATATTAAATAAACAGTACAACCAAGGTTACAAGCAGCACCCTTGAAAAAAACAAAATTACAAGGAAGCCCCTCAGAGTACTGTTCATCTTCTCCAGAGAACTCGATCGCTGATAAGCAAAAACGAGTCCCCACTTCAACTCCTCCATGGATTCGATGGGGAACACACCTTGAGAAGTTGCAAAAGACACCATCCAGGACCCTCCCAGATGGATTTGCCGCGAACAAGTCCGATCTGAAAGCATATCAACCGTTCCACCAACGATTCCACAAGAAGAGCAACACAATCCACCACCACCAGATAAACCAGCAGTGAGGAACACAAAAGCTTCATCCCTTTCGCAAAGGACAAGCAAACTAACCTCCAACCAGTGTCTCCGGTGACCTCCCCGCCGTCGAACTCGACGCCGTCCCCGTCGCCAGATCCATGGCCGAGGAAACCTAGCTCCACCATCTAGCAATGGTGAGCAAACCTAGGATACCCTATAGAGTACCTATACACAGCCGGCCGACGATTCGAGGCTCCCCTCCCTCTCCGGCACCGATCCGGTCGCCGGAGAGGAAGGGAGCCGACGGAATCGCCCCGAAAAAACGCAGTCGCCTTTCTTTTCGCCCTCTCTTTACTGTAGCAACGAGAAGACTCGGGAAAGCTACCGCCGTGCTTAGCTGTAGTAGTATCTTAAATCTGAGTAGAAACTCATTCTGCCGCTAAGCTACAAATATGGGCGGAAATCCTAAAAAATTAAACATGGCTATGGAGTATGGCGACGCGGCGTATTTGTGATTTTTTTTCCATGTACGATTTAACTAACTATTGCTGCCATGCACATGATGAATAGTGTTATATGGCCAAACACGACTGAAAGTCTGAAAGACAGATCCTTAAAAGCATTTTGCGGCTGCCAGACGCCCAAACAGGTTGCTTAACCTGCATCTTTGGCCGGGCCTTCCTTGTACTGATGCGGCACCTAACAGATAGCTTGGATCTCACCATTAATTCTTTCCAAGCTATAATTTGTGATGCTAGCAGCAGCATTAGACCACAAGCAGACTGGGATCTATGTTCAGCACGTATACGGCATCCAACCCGTCACCAACTGCGTACGTGGTATATATATACTTGAGGTGGATGGAAACTTGGGTAAAGAAGAAAGCACGTGAACTCGAGCGACCGTGAACTCCAGCGACCAGCGAGTCAAAGACACACCGGTCTTCTGTCTGCTCACAGCCTCACACATAGTAATATTGTCATCTATAACAAATCAACGTACAATATGAAATGTGTCGTCGAGCAGCAGGTGGCGGACGGCCACGTACAAACTAACAAGCTGTGCCGCAGTAGCAGTCCCGCGTACGTACGTGTGTCGGAAAGTATATTGCCGATGACGACCATGTGCGTACAAAGCTATAGCTGCTACCATAGTGTACCATGTACCTCACCTAGTTCAGTAGTACTACTATAGTAAACACTTGTGCTCGATCTGTAGAGACAAAACCAAACTCCGTGGCACACAAGGACGTCAGCCCCCATGCACGGCCCCACCATGCCATAGAGAGCATATATATGACCGGTGGCACGCCACGATCTTTGAGTAATTTTTGTGTCCCGCGACGAGCTCTGCTTGTCATATCTTAACACCATTTGTAAGGGTACTGTACTATTACGATGTCGTCGTCGTCGTTTCTTAATTTCATTTCGTCGACCTACGCGGTAGGACGGTGCTTTGCAACAGCCCATAAATATTGGAGTTGGTGCAAATCGACTACGACTGACGGTAGATCGATCGGTAGTGAACCAAAATGGTCGTCGTATCTCTTTGTTTTTTTCCTGATGGTCCAGAACTCGTACAAAAGTAGTAGGTTTTCTCAGTACGTTCTTGGTGATCTTTCTAATGACCAGATTCATTCTCGGTCTCCGCTGAAACGAAAGCGACTTTCGTTCAATATATATGCAGGCGTTATTGTAGCAATTTGCAACACGCAAGCTAAGGTTTCCAGAACCCATTCGATGACAATTCTACTGCAACTTGTGTAAGTATGACTCTGCAGCAGCCTCTGACGTTTCCTAGCTTTAATTCTTGCTACCCAATATACCCATCTGAAAGGGAAGTTCCAACTGGGATCATGTACGTCATTATTGGATAATATAGACGGATGCATCTATTGGATGCTTAAATATATACTACCCATCTAGTACAAAATCTTCATTGATGCGTGCAGGTTTAATGGCGATGCATGACTGCAATATCATCCATCACCATCGTTTGAGGACGCTGAAACTTCATTTGGATGCTTTCGCTTGGGTTCCCCGTCGTATCCACAATGGCGTGACATGGACAGGTTTTATTTCATCCATATGCTTGCTACCAGCTATGTGGAAGCTTCGCAAAAAGAGCAGGAATAAAGAGGCCTCATATAGCTAGAAAGACAAAAGGATAAAAAGGGGAGGATCGAATGTGCCCTCCGTTCACATCTCTCTCTCTCTCTCCCCGAAGGAGGAAAAAAAAAGGAGAGGATGTAGTTTCCTCTTTAGATGGCTGGCAATTTGGTGGATCATGAAAGGTGGAGATATATGTTCACGTCGTAGTTTAGTGGATGGATGTTCCGAAACTGAGTGGGCTTGCAGAGCTGCAGCTTCATTTTTTTTCCATTTTAAGCAGCGATTCCGTACGGCAAATGTATTGCGCTGCTTTTGTGACCCTGATTACGACGCTCCATCGTCCGTTCGTTAATCCGTGCCGAACTTCGTACCAAACAGTAGATCTTCGTCACGGCAGGCAGCAGATTCGCATGTCATGCAGTTTTGACACGGTGCTGTTGTATACTTGCACTTGCGCGGACTGACGTAAGGATGGAATGGCAGCAGTTTTCAAGAGTGCCATATTAGTTTCGTGCATGATCTTGAAAGTTCAAATGTTGCATGATGCCTGCATTACTGGCATTTATTTAGAAAAAAATCGGCAGGCTCGAACAACTGTCTTGTACCAAATCTGAGGCAATAATTCTGTCATCACACTTGTTTGTGTAAGAATCACTTTGGTCACATGATAAGTGCATGGAGAGCTGGCCATGTTACCACACTGTCTGCACATGCTCGCGTGCCTGCATTAGTTTCAGATTCAGACGACGGATGAACTATAATAATATATGAGCTATGTCGCTCAACTAATTACATTACTCTTAATCGCAAAAGCACACGTACGGAGCGTCACCAGTACCACTAATCGTAGCTCCTTGAATATATTTTTTTTGTCAAAAGAAATGGGAGAGGAGGAAGAATCTGTCAGACAAGTTGAGTCGTGCATGTCTGTCTGTGCCTCTGCTGCTTCTACTTCCCCATATCACACCGGACTGTCAGATGTGTTAAGAAATTAGGCATTTTCCTACTTAATTTAATCCATAAATTCCTCAATAAGGTGATAAAAACGATGAACAAATTGATCAGAAAGACAAGAACGTACCCAGCGGAAGATCCTGCGCTGCGCTGGCTGGCTGCTGGAAGATCCATTCCCAAGAACCATTGTTCTGAGTTGTTCGATGTAGTCGATCAAAGTTGATGCAGGACGACGTTGAAGCAGTGCAGAACGCCGATCAGGGAGTCGAACGAGCAGTCGCGATGTCGCTCCCCAAAAACCTGATCGCCCGCACACCCAGCAGATGTCTCTTGCGGAACGGGGCTTCGGAGGCCTGCTCTCCCAGATTCTGTGCGCGCAGAAGTCCGGGACGGAGATGTCTTCTTTCGTTGGCAACAGCGAGCAGAAGATCGATGCGTGCGCGAGTGGTGAGCGGAACGAATGATCAAATATTGATCGTTCCCGGGAAGGCTTCTATATATAGGAACGGAACAGACGCGACTCCTTCGCGAAAGGACGCCCGTCTACGAACAGGTGCGACGACATTCACACGTACGAACAGACGCGACGCCTTCACACCGTACGAACGGGCGCGACCCATTCGAACGTAAAGGCGCCGGTGCATCTGAACGCGCCGTTCCAATATACCAAAAAGTCCAAAACGGACGGACGGACGCGCCGCGCCGCGCCCGCCCGCCACGCCACGCCACGCCTCGCCAGCCAGCCAGCCAGCCAGCCACGCCACGCCACGCCTCGCCACGCCACGGCTCGGCTCGGCGGCGGGCGGCGGCGCGCGCGCGCGCGTGTGGTTCACCACTAGCCTCTCTCAACTTCTCTAGGGGATCAACCGGAAATCCATCTAATAAGTTGAGTCTAATTATGGTAGGAATCCATGTGGGACTAAACCATTAATGCACTAATTATGGGCCTAGACTAATTGATTATTATTATGGGCTAAAAGCCCATAATCTCAACAATCCCACCAAGTCTAGAGCTCATAATGACTGCACACAAAATATCTTCCTTTCGTTTGATATACCGGTGTCGATGGAGACTGTTAAGTTGAACTTCCATCTAGAACAAAAGTTACGCCTTATTCACAACTGAGCAATGGACTAAGCCTTGAATTGTCAGTTTTGTGCGAAAGAGGTTTCACCTAAGTCCTTTACCGATACTAGGTTGCCACAAGCATCCCCTCTTTTGAAGCATATAAGTCATACTTCTGGCCCATTCATGAGTATCTAGAGATCCCCACCATCTCATAGACTGTGACTAGCAGTCGAACTCATATAGGTGTATTCCTTAAAGATATCCTGTAGGACGATATCTTTGCTTCTCATAAGCCACTCGGAACACATTAAGTTTAATAAACCAGCCTTCATACAGTTTTTTAGGAAAGAAGTACATCTGAGATAGACCAGTCAAGGGTCTTTCCTCTCAAGTTGTCACTAGCTTGTTGCACCATTCTACTTCACGGGATCTCCGATCGCATAGAACAGGTTACCACTATGACAGCTTATCAAGTGGGTCTCAAGCCCATCTCACTCGATGCACTATGTATCACATTACGTGATAGTCCCTTGGTAAATTGATCTGCCAGATTCTTGGACGTATGTACATAGTCCAACGAAAATAACTCCTGAGTTTTCTCAGTTTTCTGACAGATTTTATTCGCCGTTTCACATGCCTTGTGGCCTCATGTTATCCTTTGAACTGTTCACTTTGACTATCACAGTTTGATTGTCACAGTTCATGGAGATAGACGGTATGGTTGTCACCCACCGGTAAATCCATAAGGAAATCACGAAGCCACTCGGCCTCTAAGCCGGCTGTATCCAATGCTGTTAGTTCTGCTTCCATAGTTGACATCGTTAAGATGGTCTGCTTGCAAGACTTCCAGGAAACAGCGCCACCTCCAAGTAGGAACACATATCCACTTGTGGCGTACATCTCATCAACATCAGATATCCAATTTGCATCACAATATCCCTCAAGTACTTTAGGGTACCCAGAATAGTGAATGCCATAGCTCATTGTACCTTTAAGATAGCGCATTACTCTCCAAGAGCTCGCCAGTGATCATCTCCCGGTTTCGACACAAAACCGGCTCAACTTGCTCACAGCAAATGAGATATCAGGCCTCGTAGCACTAGCAAGGTACATAAGCGAACCAATGATTTGGGAATATCTCAACTGATCCCTTGCTATTCTTTGGTTCTTCCGTATAGCACGCTAGGATCATAAGGCGTGGGAGCAGATTGACAATCGCTATACCCAAAGCGACTCAAGATCTTCTCCACGTGTGAGATTGCAAGAGAGTAATCCCACCATTGCCTTCTCTTTGTAGCTTGATGTTAAGAATAACATCTGCTACTTCCCAAATCCTTCATCTCAAAGTTGTTGGACAGAAAGTCCTTGACCTCCTTAATCACATTAAGATTGGTCCCAAAGATCAGTATGTCATCGACATCTAGACACAGGATGACTCCTTCACCCCACCATACCGATAATATACACATTTGTCGGCTCGTTCACAACAAAGCCATCCGATATCAGAGTCCTTTCGAACTTCTCGTGCCATTGCCTAGAGCTGTTTGAGGCCATACAGGGATTTCACAATTTACACACTAAGCTCTTTTACCTTCTATCACAAACCATCAGGCTGATCCATATAGATCTCCTCGTCTAACTCTCCATAAAGGAAAGCTGTCTTAACGTCCATCTGATGGACGAGAGACCATGTGAGGCTGCCAGGGAAAGTAATACTCGAATCGTGGTCAAACGAGCAACAGGTGAGTAGGTGTCGAAATAATCTTCACCCTCCTTTGGGAATATCCCTTTACCACAAGCCTTGCTTGTACCTCTCAATCGTACCATCAGGCCTAAGCTTTTTCATTGAAACCCCATTTGCATCCTATGGTTTGCACCCGTAAGGACGCTCGACCAACTCCCAAGTACCATTAGACATGATTGAATCCATTTCACTCCTTATTGCTTCCTTCCAAAGGTCAGATCGGAGATGAAAGTGCCTCTTCATGGTTCTGGGAGTGTCATCCACGAGGTATACATAAAGTCATTTCCAAAGACTTGCAGTCCTCTGTCTCTTACCCTTACGGGTGACTAGATTGTTATCCTCCTCAGGAATTTGCACAGGGGTTCCTCATTTTGTTATCGGAATGAAATGCTCATGGGGTAATGTAAACTCATGATTAGATGTGCTAGGTGTATTTTTGAAAGGAAATTCACTCTCAAAGAATGTAGCATCTCTGGACTCCAAAATTGTACCGACCACCATGTCAGGTACTACAGATTTTACTACTAAAAATCATAGCCCACGCTGTTCATAGCATAACCCAGGAATAGAGGAAGATACAATCAACAGTTTTAGGTCCAAGTTTGCGTTTCTTATTGATTGGCACATTCACCATGGCCAACAACCCCAAGTACGCAAATATGAGAGATTTAATCTTTTCTTATGCGTGCCATTCCTCGAATGGTGTGTAATTCTTTATCCTTTGTGGGAAACTCTATTCA
>JAAXCT010003046.1:0-46826 GCA_012490785.1 Eragrostis nindensis | reverse complement strand
TGCCTTACCTTATGTAACATATATTTGACAGATAGATAATTGAAGGAATTAGCATGTGAATGTAGCACACTTATAACAAATCCCAGTGCCAAGTGCTACCTTGCATAAATAATGCATCAAAGTCATCTTATTATTTCTA
This sequence comes from Eragrostis nindensis, assembly GCA_012490785.1. Lineage (NCBI taxonomy): Eukaryota > Viridiplantae > Streptophyta > Magnoliopsida > Poales > Poaceae > Eragrostis > Eragrostis nindensis. The sequence goes on along the minus strand of JAAXCT010003046.1, from coordinate 46,687 downwards.
GCTCGAGTATCCGACAGTTTAAGAAGGCTGTCTAATCTGAAACCAACAGCAGAACCTGTACAACCAATCAGCACATAGGGCATTAGGAAAATTGAAAGATTATCAAAGAAAAGGCATTGCATACGACTTTTCTACAGTTATTTGATGGAAACTTGCTTTCCATGCTTCACCCCATTCGGTGTAATTCACACAAATTTTTAAGCACCCAAAGGGGTTAAACGGTTTGAATTCAAGGGGTGGAGCACAGAAGCATCTTCCTTAGGTACTCGTGCTGTCCCTTGATTCAGTGCATTCCCTAACGTGAGAATGGTCTGCATTATCTGTCGTAATTTCAGAGACTCTTTGACCTGCATAAATTCAGCAATTAAACGGGTAAAAACATGGGTATAACATGTCTTAGATGTTAACAGGATATCACCGTACCTCCTTCGTTGCATCATTTATGGTCGTTAGATTAGTTCTTAGCTCATCCACCTGCCAAAAGTCGGTTACCTCAATCACAGAATGCAAACTATGGAGAAGACATGATATTCTAAGCAAGATTATTAGGGGAAAGGGTTCCAGGTTCCAACCTGTTGTGAGAAAGTTATTCTAAAAGCAAAAATTAGCTTCGCCTCAACACGTGGAACTTTCATTAGCTCCAGGAAGAACTGCAGTACAGTTTATAACTTCCATCAATACATAGAAGGAGACAAAGTATGCAACCAAACACTAAACTTACCTGTTCGCATTTTCCAAGCATTTCTTTGTTTCCATTATAACCCTGAGCTCCGAGAAGACAAAAAAAAACCATGTAAGATAAAAACAATATTATGCATAAAATGGACAAATATACACATCTTAAGGTGCAAAAGAGAGCGGAACAGAACCACCTTCAACATTTCAATCTCTTCCTTTGTAGGACAAAATTAATGAGATTTTCCACTTGGTCATTATCAAGAACAGAAGTATCCAAAGCCAAAATTGCACTCTGCCAGACACAATCAATTCTATAAGAAAGGGCAGTGGAAGTACGAAATAAGGAACCAGGCTGACAGGATTTGTTGGAAGTACCAACTAAAATGACATGTAATGTCATTGGTATGACAAACTACCTAGGAAATAAAAACACGGATCTAGAAATATAGTACAGTATTGACAAGCTTAGCCAAAGAAGCTGATAAGATTATGAATGAAAAAAAAAATCACGAAAGGTACCATAAGCAATTTATAGCGTTCATATTTCAATAAACCATGAATTTATCATGCATCAATTAGTAATCAATAAAGGAATGTCCTACTCTATCTCACGAATTCATGAAATGATAAGGGCAACATCACGATAATTTTTCTGTATAAGTACGAAATTAACTGATTATGGTACATTAAACTTAAAAAGGCAAGTAGATTCAATAACAGGTTGTTGATATGCTGTAACGGGAAACTGGACTGCCCATCTTTTGGTTATAGCCTTACAGGTACAGAATGGTTGAACCAGAAAGTAAACTTACAATCATATCAGGTAGCGGCATTTTAATTTTAGTAAGCATTATCTCGCAATTATTTGCTCGCCGCATGTCAACCTGAAATGAAACTAACAAATGATCAGTCCGTTATCTTAAGCAACGCGGAATATTAACAATACACACAAAAGTGGAAGGAAAACTGAAAATAATTGGAATTGGAACCATGACAAATACTACCACTGGTCAGTGGTCACAAAAGTGATGTTTTGGCAAACGTGAAATCATAAACTAAGTATGAGCTCTAATACCTTCATTTATAATGTCCTAATGATATATAAATTCCCTTAAAATGTATATATTACTTGGTTTTGAACATACATTTGCAATTATACGAGGTTTTATTATAAATGAAACACAACACTAATTTGTGGTTAATGTTGCATTATGAGGGTATTAGTGCTCAATTTCTTTCTAACTGGAGGAGATATAACCAGATGTCCAGATGCCAAATAAAAGAATATCATCTAAGAGTGCAACGACTGCAATAGGGTTGTACGATACATCACTAAAGAATCTGAATCCCGTACTTTCGTATGTCTGTCATTAATGACATTGATAGACCTCAAATAGGCTAGTATCGTTCAGGTAGGTGCATATGTAGAAATATATAAAACCTGAGCTCTAAAGTCCTCACTGAAGACAAAGTGGCCATTGTATAATACAACTTAGTTAGTTCTAAAGTCCGTTATATCAAACAAGAAAAGACAAGTTATGAAAGAGAGGACAAATTGCTTCAGTAGTACATGAGAACCATAACAAACTACACAAATATTCTATAGTACTTAAGCGAAATTTCAACACACATAGGAGAATAAATGAACTTTTACTCTTTTAGGAGTTCTGAGAAGACCTTAAAACAGAATGTGAATTCATACCAGGTGAATAATTTCTGGCTTGCTAATAGCTGAACCACGCCTTGTTGCTCCTTTTTCACTTGAGCTGGTTATAACTGCAGTAGAGAACAAGTTCTCCAACTCGGATAAATCGATATCGGAGCCCTAACAAACAGTATAAAAGTAATCAGTTCATAAATTATATAACTTAAAGAAATAATTAATGATGAAAATAGCACATACGACTATCAGTTCAATTCCCATTATCTACTAATATCAAATCAATTAATCAAGAAATAGCAGTGTAATTGTATGAAGTCTACAAATAACTGATATCATATCTGATAGACTAACAGTATCAAAACTGTAAACTTGTCGATGGTAGATCAATAGATGCAAAGTGATGTGATGACATTATATGAATAGAAAGGCGTGCTATAATATGTTTATCAAATACCTAGCCTGATTTCCTTGTTTTTGGGCATCAGCCCAAAGACTTCCTTGCATCGCTCTAGTAACTTTCACCCAGTGCAGAGGCTTTAGTGAAGCCTTTTTGGGAGTATTACTTTGCTGTGCCAATCCAATGCCACGGCCTTTAGCTGATCCAGTCATGTTGCCTCTTCCCCTTCCCAATAATGGAGGAGGTGGTGCTGGAGCATTTGAGATCTTTGAGCTTGGGGGCGGTGGAGGTGGTGCAGTTCCAGGAGCTCTTGGCGGAGGTGGTGGTGCAGGGGATTTCTTTCCTGTCATCAGGGGAGGTGGTGGTGGAGCTGGAGGATTTCTTTTAATAGCACCTGGAGGTGGTGGTGGAGCTGGAGGATTTCTTTGAATAGCACCTGGAGGAGGGTGGTGGTGGTGGGGGAGGAGCTGCAGCACCAGGGGAAGCCGTTCGTGAACTATCAGTAGCACGACTAGCAGGAGGTGGGGGTGGGGGTGGAGGAGGTGGTCCCCTTGAATGAGTAGCACCAGTAGTTGTAGGTGCTCTAGCAGAAGAGGGAGGGGGCGGAGGAGGTGGAGGCGGTGGGCCTTTAGTAGATATTCCATGAGCCGGTGGTGGTGGTGGTGGCGGCGGAGGCGGCGGCCTGCCTGCACGTATTTTCCTGTTGCTGCAATGCTGAAGATAATGGTGCTGTTGTCCCAGAATTTGACAATGGTGGTGGTGGCGGAGGTGGTGGTGGTGGCGGAGGAGCTATGCTGCTAGCTTGAGGAGGCGGTGGCGGTGGTGACGGAACATCTTTGCTTCCACTTGGGGAGGCGGAGGCGGGGGTGGCGGCACTGCAGGACCCACACTGCCAATCCGAGGAGGCGGCGGCGGTGGCGGGGGCGGTAATGAGGAGGAAACAGGTTTACTTCCACTTGGTGGTGGAGGCGGCGGCGGGGGGGGCAGCTCTGAGGTGACAGGTTTCCTGCCAATTGGCAGCGGCGGTGGCGGTGGCGGTGGCGGTGGAGGAGGACAAGCAGGCTGTGAGCATGGTAAACTTTTATTTTGCAGCTCCGGTAGTGGTTCTGTTACTGGCTCACTTTGCCCAGTTGTGGACACAGATGAAAGCGAAAGGCTCGAAGATATCCCATGAGTTGGAGGTGGAGGTGGTCCAGGCTGAGGAGGTGAGTTGTTCATCGAGAGAGTAGCTGTCAAAATGGTGATAGTCATAATTAGAGTTATAATTAAAAAAATAACAGGAGACTAACAAATAACAATGGTAAGGAGAGTGACGGGGCTCTGGGTTGTCTAGGACACGGCGCACGGCACATAAAGCAATGTTTCATCTAAGGGAACCTTGTATCGACAGTATAACGTGGTCATGAAGTTCCAATGCAGAAACTGGTTTGTGAGAGAAGTTATACCATTGGATTCAGAATATTCAGTAGTAAGATCGCGATCGATGTTCTCTGAATCAGATGAGCTTCCACCAAGCTGAACTTTCTCATGATCAACTGAAGATATAGAATCGGAAGCCACAGAATACTTTTCTTCATCAGAATCAAGTGGAGACATCAGTGGCATTTGCAGACCAACTTTAGCTTGCATCTTCGAGAGCTCTTTCATGTCATTGAGAATAAGCTTTTGAAACTTCTCCTGCAACGAGTTTGCTGAGAATTCTTTGAGTAACCAATAGGCGGCATCATCACTGCTTTCTATCCAGTCAGCTCCATTGAAGAGTTCTTGAACAGCAGAAAAGGCTTCAATTGGTAAACCACCCTTCATATCACCATTCAATGTTGCTGTTGGAGCTCTTTGGGGAGATAGGCCCCCAATTTCACAAAATAGCACCTACACATCCACATTTGTTTCAGTGATCAGTTATAGTCCAGGGCAGTTTAAAAAATGCATGTACATCAATTTTACCTCAGCTCTAAAATTCTTTGGATATCGCTCTTTCGAACCCCACAATATATCTACATCATCGCTATTCAGCATCAATACATTTGAGCGTATAAAAGCAGTATTGAACATTATCCGAAACATCATAACCTCCTTTTCTGGATCAAGATCGAGATGTACACACTCCAGAACAATATCTCCCTGGACGAGACATTGTACATCAATTTTTATCACATCGCAGTCCTCCTACATGAAAACATTGCCGATTGAGTCAGCCGAGATCAGAGTGATACGAAGTAAGTAAACTGCTTATGTTGAATTCCTTGTACACCTACCTGCCGATAGTGTCGCAAAGATTTCTTCTTAGGCATGGAAAAAATCATATTAGTCATGCTAGAATTTCGACCCAGAAGATTTCGCCCAAAAATGCGGATTAAGGGCCTACATCCATTATCAGCATCAAAACACGGAATAGCCCGAAGAATCAGGCAATCCAAAGAGAGTGCTCGTTCCATCGGTGGCCACTCTGGAGATATATTTCTTCTAGCGACATACTGCATGTATCGAAGCTGAGAAGGCATTGGATTGAGTGCGGAAAAGAGCTGTAGGAACCCTTTAGGAGCCTCACGATAAATAATGTCCAGAGTTTTATGCTCCGCCCCATGCAATTTCTTGTAAATGAGAAGACAAGATAGCAGAAAAGCCAACAATGGCCAGCCCCCTCTCTCACAATGGAGTAATATAATATTCTGATTGTTCCCAGTAGATAGCCAGTGTTCACAGACACGGAGGAAATGTTGAATAAGTGATAAAGGAAGCACAGGGCAACCTTCAAAATGACGGGGGTAATCAATAACTGGAATATTGTATCCACGAAGGATATCAGCAAGCTGGCTTCTCTTATCTCCATCCCTAAAGTTAATAGCCAGAAATGAGGAATTCACATGTTCTTCATGCAACTCTGTAAGAATCTCATTTATATATACTGGATACATTCCATCAGGCAGAACTTCAGTGGAGAAGCATGAATCAAAAACTGGTACAACACCATAAGAGCGATCAGTTGAAAGAATCGTAAGATAAATTCTGATGTAAGAAGGTTACCAATTTAGCAAAATATACTACGCGTACCATAGATCCTGTCAATAAACTCCAGTAATCCATCAGGAGGCCTCTTGTAGAAGAATCTACTAAGCAGTGACATTTCATGGAAGTGGGGAAATGTTGTGAAAACTGCTCAGGCTTCTAAGTGTTTGCTCACATGCACTGAAAAAGAAAACTGATTTCAGAACAAACTATAACGTGTAAGAAAATGATCATAATCTAGAGGAACATGGAATGTAGTATGACTGGTTTTTTTCACTTTACGATTGAACAGAAGTACTAGAATGCAGCTTAGCAATGAAAAACTTTAGGAGAAAAGACTACAACTACCGCAACTAGATTTGGTTAACCGTACTCACTATGCAGGTGGAGAACAAACTCAGGAGTCAGGACTTCAGGCTCCTGAAGGTTATAGTCGTGATGTATGACACCCATTAGGTTCATTATATCGTTAAAACCGACACCTCGAACTACCGAATGGGAAGAATCCCATGCCTGAGTCTGTTACCACTGCGACACCACCTAAAATAATGGCTATTTAAAGCAGCAACAAAGTCAATTCTCAGCTCAGTAGAACCCGTTTCCTTTTTTACAACAGAACAAAACATTTACATAAACAGCCAATTCCAGTGGGACACTTTGACGTGTCATTAAAGCGGTCTAAAATTGAACCTCCCCTGCCGTCATCGTCATGATTACTGTTGCAAAAAATTCTAATTAGAGAAAGTAGTAATGCGAAGTTCCAGCTGCAGCTACCCTACTATGAGACGTCAGAGCTAACTGCCTTATTTGGCGCGGCGCGGACTTGGCTTGGGGCAAGGGTTTCGGTATAACGCCCAATACTGATTACCTCTAAGTCCTATGGTACACAAGCAATGTCCATCTCCTGCTCAATACGACCTAACCCATTCGTCTACTCGAATCATGAATGCGTGGATTATATTAGTAGGGCAGTACTTTGCAGCACACACAGCCATCAGAATGGAGAGAACTAGAGTTATTGGTTCGATTGAGAGCCGAACCAACTCTAGTAACAATCGAATCGAGCCATGCGAGCTTAGGAATACTCACCAACAAAAGCACAGGGAACCAATCAGCGACCAGGCGGATCTCCTCTCCGCTGGACGGAGACAGGAGCGGCGCTGCGACCGCAGCGGCGGCGGCGGCGGCGGTGGACTGGGGAGCGTCTGGCGGAGGATCCGGCGGAGAGAGGGACGGCGGCGGCGGCGCGGCCCGGGCTTCGAACTTGCGGCGGTGGGGGAATTTTTGAGCTGGGAGCGAGAGAGAGGAGGGCTCAGGGGCAGTGTGATTTTGCTTTCGCTCTTTTAAGATTTCGCCGTTGCGTTGGCTTGGTGCGGCGCTGCAACTTTGAACCGAGTGATGGACGAGAATGGGAGGAGATCTGGCTTGTCTTGGCTTGGGGCGTTTCGGTTTCGGTTTTGGGCTTGGGGACGGACGGGTGGAGGCGCGGCAGGGCCCGCGTGGCGGCGGCGGGTGTGGAGCGCAGGGGCCAGTTCGGTTCGAAGGCGACGCCCGTCGCCGCCGAGCGCGAGCGAAGGAGGATGTGTGCGGTGTGCCGTGCTCTGTCGTTGTTCTTTTGCAGGTAAACTTATTTCAGACGGACGGGAAAATGAAAGGTGTACAGTCAGGTCCGGCAAACAGAACAACCAGTCGTCCGTGAATTGAAGCGGGAACAATTCCATGTCGTTTAAGAATTTTTGAGATAAAATAAAATGATGATGCCAACTTGGGCCCGTTTGGTAGTGCTTTATTTCGTGCTAAAATAATTTATAGCTTTGGCTTATGGTAAGACAACTTTTCTAGTAAGTCAAAATCTTTTGTAGAACGTTTAGCTGGAAATCGCGTTAAGCTGAAAAAGGTAGTTCAAAATATAAACGGCTTTTACGAATTTTTGGGATAAGCCTTTTTCATATTAGTAACGTTTTGCAGGGTTTATGGTATGAGTCAAGCTAAAGTTATTCCATAACCTCAGCCATAAATGGCCTAACTATAGCCATTGGCCATTGCGCACGGATTTTTTTTTCTTTTCGAGACTCATTGCCCACCGATCTATTTAGATATGGTACTATTTAGATATTTTAAAAAATCGCTAGTAGTTGACCCACTTACTGATATTCTAATTCCACGCTATCTGTTTATGCGCGTGTTTTTTAAAAAAAAACCTGAAATCAACATCCTCTAGGAACATAGTTTAGTAATATTAAACATTATTTTTGCATTTTCCTATCTAAAAATGTTGAAAGTGTACAAACATGTTTAAACATTACAGAACTCTAGACTCAACTATCAAAATAGCTACTAGCTAGTTCAACATCTTGAATCTATATTTTAACATTTTTATAGAGGATTAAAGCAATCGATTAAAATGCTGATTTTCGAATGGGTTTTTTTTAAAGACTGGAAACACTGTTGTCTGGAATATATTATAAGAAAGTCTCATAGTTGTATATGCATCATTGGCACAAATTCAGCCTATCCTTACACAATCAGACCGAAGATAAGGCGAAAAGAAACCGACCACTCGCTGTTAGAGCAGCTGACGATGAGTGTTAGGTGTTGTATATTGGATGTCATTTTGCTTTACTATTTATATTAGCAATGTGTTTCAAACAGATTTGGAAAAACAATTTTGAAACAAAGTTAATATCCTTCAAGAGATTAGTATAGACATTAGTATAGCCGGGGCTTTGTGTCACCTCTTTCATTTGAGCCAGTTCAGAAAGTTTTCCTCCAATCAATTGCAGTGCCCGAATTTCTTGCAAGTATTCTCTTTCGCGAGACTTGCACTATCCATTTCTCGATACAGTGCGCTTGGCTTAGATTTGCGCTCGTATAACTCTCACGGCCTCAAACAGTAACCAGTCATGACTACGAGAAAATATGTGCATACGCGCCCCACCGCCCTTGGGGAAAGCTGAAAATGACCCTCTACACCAGAACGAAGATGGATATCAACAGCAAGCAAGGGCCGGCGATCCGAGACCACCGCGCAGCCGAGGCTCCGTTGGGCAGCGTGGGGTACTGGTCCGGCGGCGGCATGACGCACTCGTGGCGTCGAAGAAGACCTTCCTCGGGAACGCCCATCCGTCCGAGAAGGTGAAGTCGCGCCGGTCCTTCTTCAGGATCATCTCCGTCTGCACATTCCCGTCCTGCAGCAGCATCTCGTTGTAGTACTTCACTCCCCAGAACATCCCCGTGTCGTCTGCAAAAACCCAGGATCCTGGCATCAGTCAATCTCGGACTCGCGCAATTCTGACGTCGCAGAGGGACTGCATTTTTCGCCCACTTACTGTAGTCGCCGTACTCGATGAGGGGGGGTGGTAGTTGAAGCTGAAGAGCTGCGTGAGGCTCTGCAGGTTGGGTGGCGCATCACCAGGTTCCAGTCGCTGTAGTTCTTCACCTGGTTGTAGTTGTTGATCGTCACCTTCACCCGCCAGTAGTCCCGGTAGCTCGTCTTGACGTGCCAGTGCACGCGGATCGGGCACATGTGGTCGGAGCACCGGACGACCGGCGCGGCCGAGTCGTCGTCGCCGCCGCCGCCCGGCAGCGCCTTCGCCGTCGACGACGGGTCGCTCCCTCTGGAACAACAACAACACGGAAATAATGAGCCAAGAACAGAAAAAAACGTGTCAGGAATGAACGCAGAGTACTGTGAGGTTGATTGATCGGTCCTTGCCTGATGCATCGCGGCGCGGACGGGGACGTCGGGCAGGCGCAGCTGCACTTGGGGCAGGACACGATCGTGCTGTTGTAGAACGTCGAGAGGGAGACGCAGCACGACGGCGCCGCCGCCTCCCTGTACTGCGAGAACGAGCAGATCACCCGCCACGTCACTGCGCAGCAGCAATGGCGCAACAGAGGTCAGATGATCTTCAGTTGCACGCGAAGAGAAGAATTAGATTAATCAGCAAAACTTACGGAGCACTTGGACGTGGCGTCTCTTGTCGACCCTGGACCTGGTGGGCGGCACCTCGGACGCGTTGCTGCAGGTGTACCCGGGCACGCCGAGGTCGAACCCCCACGGCTTCTGGGGGCCCTTGCCGCCGTCCTTGTCGAAGGCGGCGAGGCCGACGACCATCTGGAACGCGGCGAGGGCCGTGCGGTTGTCCTGCGTCAGCGACGACAGCACGCCGCCGCGGCAGCAGCTGGCGACCTGCCGGTTGTACGGCGAGCCGGGCGGCAGGTCCACGAGCACCGGCCGCGGCTCGCAGCAATGCGGGGGCGTGGCGGCGGCGGCGCGCCGGCAGTCGCCCTGCTCCGTGGCCTCCGCGCCCCACGTGCCCCAGATCACCTCCTTGCCCGGCCAGTTCCAGCTCAGCCGCCACCCCGGCTGCTCGATGTGCCGGTACAGCTGGTAGTTGTGGATGCTCACCATCACCTGCGCGCAGAGGAAATTAAACCTGTTGGTTGATTCGTTTGCAGAACGAGTTGCATGCACCCAGTTGTAATTTTTCTTCCCCGTCCCAGGACAGGAGCTTTGATTTCCGGCTCCTACCCAGATGTTTCTTTTACGAGTGGGGAAAAATGGCAGCTTGGAAGAATCGAAATTGAGTAGCAATAATTCTGAGATGCGAAATCAAAATCTTTTTCATTTTTCTGGAGTGCAATCGATCGCAAAATCTGCAGGCGTGTGGAATGGCGATGCTAAAACTCACAAGCGCGTATGGGTGCGCACCGTGTACGTGTTCGTCGCGTTGTTGATGTTCTGCAAGTCCCAGTTGATGGTGATATTCGAGTTCGGATCAATCGGGTCGTACGCCTCCGATGGAACTGCGATCGAATACCAAAATCTCAGTTAACGAAGCGCTCAGCAATACAAGAAGAAAAAAAAATGAAGACGACGAAGATCAAGGAGGAGCTCACCAGCAGATCGAGAGGACAGGTAGCAGAACAAGGCGAAGAGCACGAGCTCCCTCATCCCCACGCGTCCGCCCCCGAAAGGATTCCTCACACGCCGGAGCATCGATCCGAACGCCGAGGAGCCCCTTCTGTGAGTTCTATCTATGTGAACGCACTCGGCGCTCGGTTTCGCAGGAGACAAGGGGTAAGGCGAAAGGGGGTACGAGGAAGAAGACACGCGCGATTATCCTCTCTTCCGTCGTCGACGATCCGAACCCTGCTGACGCGACACGCGGCCTTGTCACTCGCGGAGTTTCGCCTCGAATTAAACGCCGGAGAAGCAACACAGATAGTCAGATATACTAGGCCAGCAGTGGCCACTGCTTGCACCCAAAACATTGAATACTCCCCATCCACTACACCCAGTGCCCGGTCTCGTCCAGTTGGCGTCGGGTCGTCGTCGGCTGCGCATTTGGAAAGCCATCCGAGATTGGTCACGCAGGCGCGCACATTTGTCACGGCGTGACGCGCTCACGCCAGGCGTTGCCGTATTTGGAGGGAAGTTTTTGAACCGGAAATTCATCGTCCAGCTGGGCAACCTCCCATGTAAAGCTCATGCAGCCTGTTTGGGGGAAGATGAAGAGGACCTGCGGGCCCGACTCATCGATGACTCGACTACAGTAGTATTTCAGTTGGTGCCAAATGCAGTTGATGACCTTTAGCAAGGCTTAACACGGCTTACTCCTTTTGGTTTTCTGTTGACGAAGTTAGAAGTTGCGTGCTTGCGTGAAATAGTGTACTAAAATAAGTAGTTTCGTAGAAGGCTGAGATTAATGCAATATTATCATCAGCCAAACAATAAATACGTTTCAAAATATCTGTCATTCCAGCACAGAATGCCTGGCATAAAACACGTTTTCGCTTGAAGGGAAAAAAAAATCATCTTCAAAACCATAGTTTGGCCCAAGTGCATTCTGCGTACAGAAATGAGGCCCAACGAGAGACCAGACGAAAGGCCGAAATGGATGTCTGAATCGTACCTGGGCTCCAAATCAGATAACCGGACATGCTCCGTCGAAACCACCAGTTCCACGCCCTTTTTTCTTTTTGTTGCTCCTGAGTCCTGAAGCGACTGGTTTCTTGTTTTCTGCATCTCCTGTTAATCTGTTGTGTCTAGCTAGATCCAACGTAAAATCGAGAATGAGTAAGAGTGCAGCAGAGCGTGATGCTCTGCATGTAACTGGGCAGCAAGTCAGCTGTGTCCTCGTGTGCGTGCGTTCTAACTTTTGGAGCCTGTCACCGACGACAATGAACTTGGTTTCGTTAATGGAAACTAGGGGATTTTCCATCCAAAAAAAGAAAAAAACGTGATGAAAAAATTGAGTGGAAACTGAAGATTGCAAGAAATAGTCTGATGATTTGATTTCCTCTGCATAATCCTTGACTCTTATTATTGAGTTGCATGCACCACCAACTTACTCAAAAGCCTAAGCTGATGGGGAAAATTCCTTCAGGCCGATGGAATATTAGAGTGGGCTGCAATTTATTTAATAAATCACGCTAGCCAGGATTCGAACTCGAGACCTCTGGCCCTTACACCATATTGAATTGCATGCACCAACCAACTCACCTAAAAGCATAAACTGACGGAAAAAAGGGGGACAATTCACTTATACTCCAACACTTATCTATCGTAAGCATGCAGCAAACGCCTAGCTACCATCCTTCTCCTTACCTAAACACTCGCAGACATCGGCCGCCAGGCCGATGCCTCTAGCCCAAACGCCGCCGAACCGTCCCCTCCAGCCCGTCGACAATCGCGCGCGTCGCCCGTCCCACACAGCTGCTCGTCTCGCTTTGCCTGGAACGTCCCTCCGACCACCGAGCCAAGGACAGCCCCGTGTACGCACTAGTTCGTGTCCAGGAACTTGCCTGCACCTAAGGGGCACTACTCTGCGTTCCAGCTGTTTGTCGGCGTTCGCGTGCTCTCGCGACGCAGATCCATGGCCTGTGGGTGGCACCAAAGGGGTGGTCGCTGTTTCAAACAGCGACCGCGCCCCGTGAATTTTGTCTTTTTATTTCTTCCTCCGAAGGTAATTTCTGAGCTTGAAATTTTGTAGAGAGGTGCGGGCCTCATATCCGCATTTCCATAATGTTTACCAGTTTTACTGTGAAGATGTTGATTATTTTGCAGAGAGGTGCGGGCCTAATATCCGCATCTCTACTAAATTTGGAGTCTAATGGTGGAACAAGAACACTAAATTCGATTGTTTGATAGGTCAAAAACTGCACACAAGCTTTCTGGGTTCAAGAAGGGAAGAAAAAAAATAAGACCCTTTTTTGTCTCTCTTTTTCGAACCGGCAACCTTCCTCGATTCTTTTGGCCGAGCAAATGATCGAATTTTCGTGTTATTGTTGTATCATCGCGCTGCAAATTTCATCTAGTTAAGGGCCCATGCCCCCCCCCCCCCCCCCCCCCCCCCCCCCCCCTCATGTGGTAGTGGTAGCGCAAGATTTAGAAACCTAATTGCTTGTAAAAATTATAATTAGCTCTCTCCATGGCAGGTAGACTTAAAATTTGTTTTTAGCTCCTTTAATTAATTTTTAACTTTGTATGCCCCTTTAAAAATAATTTCACTGGCCGCAGCGTCCTCAGGAACCTGTGAAGATGCAGAATTCAACCGAAATAAACCCCAAACATCCACAGAGGTCTGATTTCAGGAAGACTTAAGAGGCACAAAGTCGGAGTCAGTCATCTCTGCCAATAAACAGAGAATCCTTTGGGTTCTTTTTTCTCCTACCTCTGCTCTTCTAGTACACTCAGCACAGATCTTACTGAAGAAGGCAAGTTTTCACCAATAAGAACAGGGAGCGATGCTCTAGCCTCTTGCTTCCGGTCCACTCCGCGTACTCTGCATCTGCGGCACACATCGCTCCCGGCTGGCCCGCTCGTCGAAACAACGACGTCGCTGAGACTGACCCAACAGATGACCTATAGTTTCAAATAGGCCAACGATGTAACTGTCTACAGCAGACCGAAACGCTTACCTATTTTACACTTCCTGACCGTACTCGCGCCGCGACCTTGCCTCTTACGTCGTCGTTCCTCGGACCACAGAAGGCAAAAGGCGGAGGCGAGACGGCAGGCGAGACACCCGGCGACGAGTCGGAGCTCGTCGTCTCGTCGTGCCAATGAACGGGTGCTTCTTCTACGGCCTTCTTCTGCGCGAGCTATCCTGTTCGGCTAAGAAGACGGCGGCAGGTCGAGCGACAGAACGTGATAGGTAAACGCAATGGGGACGCACGCAGCTGACGACGGCTCGACGCGGCCGCCGGCGCAGGCTGTCGCGCACATGGCATCGGCTGGTGGCTGTCGATAGAAGTATGGCATGTGAAGTCAACACGACGTTGGAGTCAGTCTGAGCACCTGCTCCGGTCCTGCCCACGCCGGGAAAGCTTCTTGCAGCAGGCCGCCGATTTGAACTTTTCCTCCCTGCACAAAAGCCAGGTCAGATGCTAAATGAGCCCAGGCATAAATTCAGGTCCAGTTTTGGTACAAGATCCAATATAGAAACAATGAGAACAACCAAAAAAGGACACCCAAAGCAGATCGTTCGCGTTAGAATTAGATCGTATCGTATCTAGGTGGTCTCCACGAGATTTTATCCTGACAGGCTGGTCCAGCACCCTTTTTTTTTTCCTTATTGCAAGTGTGAGCATGACAACAAACTGCCCCCATAATTGTCTGCTCAAAATATTGCCAAAGGTGGTAGTGGGTGACCGGCGACCGGCCTCCGGCGATGCGTATGGAACATTGGCTTCTGTGCCTGTGCGCATGACGGCGCAGGACTGGGTCAGACAGACTGTGACATGATGAGACCATGGCGTTCTCATTTCTAGGCCTAGACCCCTCCCGGAGTGTCGTCAGCAAGAGGTAGGTACATGACAATGGCGTTTGCAAACATAGTAGAACTGAAGCTTGGCGCGGGACGGACGGATGGAACTGACCTTATCGAGGCCGTCGGAGCAGGCGACGAAGGCGGCGTCCGCGTCGTCCATGAGGAAGTCCTCGACGTGCCACCCGGGCAGCGTCTTGATGAGGTACTCGGAGATGCTGCTCCCGTCGCTCGCGCTAGCCGTGGCCGAGCCGGCGGCGGCGCCGCTGCAGGAGTCGGCGTTACGGCTGCTGCTGCTGCTGCTGTTCTCCGCCTCCACCTCAACCACCTCCTCCTTCTCCGGCACCGCGTGGGAGTCCACCGGCGACGACGAGACGCCCACGCCGGTGAGCAGGAACCGGCTGTGGCGCCTCGCCATCTCGTTCGCGGTGTGCTTCGGCACGTCGCACTCCCGGCACAGGATCTCCCTGTCCTCCTTGCAGAACAAGAGCCCCCTCCGTTCCTGCAATCCACGATCGATCAAACATCAGTTTCTTTCCGGTACACAATACAAATTCACATATCATTACGTGCCACGGACCTGGCAGATGTCGCAGACCGGCGGCTTCTGCGCGGAACACGACGACGAGGAGGAGGACGCGGGGTGGAGGAGGGAGAACCGCTGGTGCTTTTCCGCGAGCTTGTTGGCGCGGTGGACGCGGCGGTCGCACGCGTCGCACAGCGCGGCCTCGTCGGCGCTGCAGAACACGGTGGCCGCCTCCGCCGCGCACTCGTCGCACTGCAGCTTCATTGCTGCCCGCCCGCCGCCTACTCCACCAGCAGGCCAACGCGACGATGCTGATTAATAGCAAAAATAGTTATGGGAGTGGGAGGAGAGGTAGATAAGATAGCTCAAGCCAATGTCTCTGCTAAAGATGTTGCAACTGCAAGAACTTGAATAGTGGCACAGGAGATGTGCTTATATATTGCAACAAGGTATCAAAACGCAGCAATTTAGTCGTGTACTGTAATATAGCGACAGCGAGGAAGAAATAGCACCTACTAAGCTTGGACAGGGTCACGCATTTGCTTCTCGGGCTACAAAACTTGGGAATTTTCAACTAAGCTGTTTAAGAAATTTTCTAGAAAAAATTAACTCAAAAGCTTTATCGAATAACTTTTTACCAAACTTTGGAATGCCGAGGAACTTGTCTAAAAATCTTATACACTGACAATACTAAAAAATTCTTAAAAAATAGAAAGAAGAATAAGAGAGAACCAGAAGAGAAGCGCAAGTGGTAAGTCGTTCACGATCACTAATCAGCACCTCACTGAAGTAGGCTGCGACTATAGATCCTTTATTTGCTACTTAAACAATCGGCATCAAAGCCTTAGATCTGTTCCAAGAGAACGAGAAACCTGAGTAATACGCCGTCGTCGCTGACTACCACATACCGAGCAATTAGGTGATGTCGTCGACAGCACTGACCTGCGCACAATCATGCCTCTACTTCTCACCTCACGAATCTATTCAAGAGAAACAGTGGCCTCACCCATAGATCTATGCTTGTTGGATACTAGGGAATTACCGAGAAATGGAGTTGTCCCCTCTTGCTGAGGGACTTCTTCCGAGACCCTCCTTGATTTGTGGTGTACTGGGCTAGATTGATGTCTTCATGAGAATTTGTGAACTTCACTGTGTGGATGCAGTCTGAATTTGGGAAGTGATAGGTTCTGGTGTGCGGAGAGGGAGGGAGGCAGAGAGAGATTGGGGGGATTAGGTTCGTTCACGCAAATGGCGAAGATAGATGTACTCTTGAGTGGGGCCCATGCTGTTAAAGGCAAGTGGCACGACGCACGAGGGCATGAGAAAGTCGTGTCACACGTTTTTCTCAAAGCGAACTTCTCAATTACACACGCTAGTGTTTTGAGCGGACTTCTTAAGCGTGCAAGAAAGCGCATTTGCGTGGGTCTACATAGTTCGGATAACATGTTTGGTGCGGAAGAAGAAATGCTGAAGTTCTGCAGCTTGGGTGATGCAAAATTCAACGAGGGGTATGGAATCCGGTTGATCCAAATGTAACAACCTACTCTGATTTTCTAATAACTTTGATGAACTATGATGGTACCATGAGATGGGTGAAATGCAGCAAACGGAAAGTAGGAGAACAACAAGGCCATCCTACGAAGACTCGAAGAGCCGTCCTATTGTAGCAATACTATATAAGAAAATGCCACATTTTTCTTTTGTCATCACGACTGCTTTCATGCTTCCGTATCAGGAAAAAAATGTTAAATTTGAGAAGGGGATTCGATCGCTCTCGGGACCACATATTGTTGCAATCTAGACCCGATCGAGCTCCGCTGCCAGCCTGAGGCAAAGCTCGTCTCCACATGCAAGAAAAGTCCAACATGGAATGTAACAATGCTGCAGTACTTCTTCGCTTAGGGAACAGTACATGCAATCTCGTCCAAAAGGGTTTTGACTTTGATAGATGTTTCTAGCTTTTCCTTATTATTCCCAAGAAGCATGAAGCAGTAATCATTCACAATGACCTGCCTTTTCCTGTTGCACTCTGACTACAGTTAGCTTACTTGCTGGCATCTTTCAAGTGCATGAATGTGTGTATGTATGCTTAAGCAGTTTCCAAACACATTTATCTAAATCTTATATGAATGATGAGACTAAAGGAAATTCAAACCTTTTGCCGCCCAAATGATTAGGCATTCACGGATTGCATGATGGGCGCGATTGGGGAGGCGATACGATTCGGAGATCAGAGTTCAGACATGGCTGCATGGGCGCTCTAAGGTCAGGCTCGCAATAAGGACACCGTCCTGCAACTTGATGCCTGCTGAACCAGAGTAGTTGTTGCGGTAGTTTTGTTTTCTGACCATCTAATCTATTGATCAAAGTAACCGGGAACGTTGAACGACTGCTTTCGCGAGTTAATCCTCAAAGGCGCGGCATGTTCATTTTTCAGAAGCATTATTTTGCATCTGAATAAGAGTCTGACAGCTGTATTTTTCAGAAGGCATTGCAAACCTCAAATATAGCTACTGGATTTTTTTTTTGTTCTGCTGGTAGCTATATTTTTAAAGATCCTGCAAACTTGGAATTTCATTAAGTTGCCCCTTATACTGACCTTTCGTGAAATGGATTCTGCCTTCCTAGTTTTATATATTTGGTTTACAACTTCAGCAACTTTCTTATAAAATTCAGTCTTAACTGTTCAAACGGTCTTAATGTATTATGATGATCTATATTCTGTAGAGTTGTTATGGGTATAAATATCATTGCATTTCAGGCTTCAGTAAGCTTCAGGATGAGTGCAGTTTCCTCTGTAAAAATTCCAGTTCAGTTTTTAAATCTTTTTTCTCCCACAAAAAGCAGAAGCACCTTGCCACTTCCCATGAATAAAAACTCTGCTATGCAGATACCTGGCGTCCCCTAGATCGTGCCGTTTCATTTGAGCAGCATACAGGACCACCGGATATGCAGGTGTAAAGTAAGTGTATGTTTCCAGAACCAGTACTAAGTATGGTCCCCCATAGTTGCTTATTTTTTGGTAATCAAATCCAACCTCTTCTCCAAGATACGTTCCTATTGATGTCACGAGTGACCTCATTACAATTCATCTTCTTTGAGAAATGCATGTTGTTTCAAGCTCCAATCCGCAAGAGTTGTGGACCTAACACCCTCGGTCGCATGTGTATGTGCCAGATCAACTCGTTCCAGCTTGATGGCAGGTTGTACGGCTCCGTGGAAAAAATTGCTCCCATGCGCGTATGATTGGGTGATGGCTGCCGAACTTGATGAGTGACGACTCTGAAATACAGGGTTGAAAGGTAGCACGACAGAAAAATGCCATGAATGGCCAAGATTGGATCCTGAATAAATGATTTGTATGCAGTAAGATTTACTTTGCTGGTCTCTGCACACTACTGTGTTTAGTTACAGGTATTCCTACAGGCACAAGATCTTGACGCCAACTCACATTGGATTTGTTCACAGCTGCTGATGCTGTTGCAGGCCAGATACTACATTCTGCAGAACATTGTGTAGGGGATAAGGCGCACGCACAAACAAGTGCTCGCGCCTAGCCTAGTTCCTCATGGTGGGGCGCTTTTGGCCGTGCTCGCCTTTCTCTGTCGGAAGCAACGGCATGGAGATTGCCCAGGTCCAACGATGCGACGGCCTCTCCTCTTAAATCGCCTCCCCGCCGCGATCAGCAGATACGCCTGGATTCGTTCACACCCCCTCCGATTGTTCAGTTCGCCTGGCCATATGAGCACGGAATCAGTACTAGCTTTTTAATTCGATCAAGAACCAGGCACACTGATCAGGTCGTCCAAGCAGCTATGTAGTGCAGGCTCAGCGTCTTGTCTTTTATGAAAGGAAAATTTTAAGATGTCCGATGCATATTACTCCTTCGTGGGTAACACTGTAAAACCAGTCTATGTACACGCTAAACTGAAGGATGCCCAATCAGCCGTGATTACGCGCTGAACGTCTCGACCGGCCCCCGGGATCCCGAACATCATGACAGCCGCGTCCTCTAATTAGCGACGACCGACATGGCTCCTCCATCACATTAAACTCTCATAACTCAACTTGAGCGGAAGGATCACAAGGAAAGCTCACGAGCTTTTCCAGACTTGATCGGGCGGGCCTCCGACGATGGCAACCGGAGCGGCAACCTCCACCACAGGACCGCTTCATGCGGCGGCGGCTGCAGCAAAGCATGAAGGAAAGGCACAACTCATCCGCGCGGAGAGCGGTAGATGCCGTTTTGTCCCACCGCGGCGTCACCGTCGGCAGATGGCGATAAGACGGGCAAGCGTGGCGTTGGAGGGGGTGATGCGACGGGAGCCGTCGCTGGGACAACGATCTCCTTCTCCTCAGCTGGTCAACGAGTCATCAGCAAGACGGACCGGATGAAAAGGCGCCTCATTCGCCAAAAAAAAGGGGATGAAAAGGCGTCGGTCCTTTGGCGCGTGGCGGGTTGGCCTCGTGTGTTCGTTCACCGTTTCATACGGAACGCCGCGAAAAGCTTGCGTTTGTCATCTTCCTCGCCACGATCCATCAGCGCACTGTAGCTATGGATACCATATTTTTCTCTCTTCGTCGACGAGTGAAAATACGGAATTCTGATAAGAAAGATGTTTGTGTTGGTGCAGTACACCTTGTACCTGGCTGGCGAAGTGGTTGGAACGTCGAAGATCAACAAAAGTTTTCTCCATCCACAATCTTTTCTTCCTTGCGAGGAGAGGGGGCCGGCCAGTTGTGTGGTGGTCCTTGTGGTGGATTAGCACTGCCCATACATGTGTTAATTGGATCTGTTAAGTAGGCCCATAGTTCGTTACTTTTAGAAAGGCCCATGGTTCTTTTGTGTGGGGAATAACCTGGGCCAACTACATAGGCGACCAGGGACTGGCCCTGCGTGCAACAAGTTTTTTTTTTTTTTTTGGAAATAAAATCGGCAGGGGAGTCCCCTACCTATTTTTGCTTTTCTTTTCATTAATAAAAGAGTTATAGTACTGTACAAAGCAATTTGAATTTACACAGGTCGTAGACCTAAAAAAAAAGACCCTAGAAAAGACTTTACAAGGTACTACTCATCCACTCGTGCAACAAGCTTTATTTTTTTACAGCAGACAATGAGTAACATGTGATACAAATAGTACTATAGCATTCTAAGCTTAGGGGCTCCTCTTTTTTTTTTATGCCTGCTTTCTAAGTTTACGTAAAATGCAATACAAATACAGCATTCTAAGCTTAGGGGCTCCTCTTTTTTTGATTTAGTCGGTTTGCATTTGGTTTTAAGCTTCTTCCTTATGACGGAAGACAAGGTAAGCTATCCTTCAAAGTTTTTCTCCCCTGCTAACAAAGTTTGGAGCATATTGTGATTTTTCAGTTGGTAATCAGTAATCACAGCATTTGTACAGCAAAATTTGGAAGCTCCGTTGTACCGTACTATGCAGCCTCGGTGTACGGGCGCCGACAGCTGGAACGATCGAACCAGCCGCGTACACGGACGGACTCGTCCTCCTCGACTCGGTCAGCCAGGGGGGTGGGGGCGGCGGGGTGCCGCTGCCCCGGCAGATACGAGCCAACCGCCCTGCGGGCCCGGGCTGGCAGCCAGTGCCATTTCATTATTCCCCGGCCGACGACGGGGCGACCGAGACCGCACGGCACGCGGTTCCATTCCAGCCAGCGGGCGGGCTGACAGCGCCGTGCGGGACGCCAACCACCGCGAAAGCACCGGAGGGAGGAAGGAAGCGGCGAACGAATCGGGGGAGACACGGCCGGCAGCGGAAGAAGAGAGGAGGAGGGGCGGGAACCGGGTCCTCCTCTTCGCGGCCTCCCGCGCGAAGGGCTCCTCATCGTCGTCTCGTCCCCGCCCGCCCGCCGGCGCACATCATGGAGGCGCTGTGGAAGCAGGCCTCCAGGCTCAAGGAGCAGGTCGCCCGCCAGGTGAGCCCGCGCGCTCCCGACCTCATCTCGCGATCTCCCATCCCGCGGAACACGCGTCCGTGTTGGAGTATATAGTCTGGTCCCGCGCATCGCCTGTCTGCCTTCGCAGAGTTTGTGCCGCCTGATTATGTGAATCTCTCGCGAGGCGGTGGCGTCTGATTCCGGCGTGCGAGGGTTGCCTGCGTAGGATCCATAGCTGTATGTGCGGTTTGGTATCGTCAAACTAGTCTTGATCCTTAGCATCGGAGGCTTAACTGCAGTTTTCAGAGGGGGAAAAAAAAAGAGCTGTGATCTTAGAGACGATCAGATTGGTTGAATCATAGGTTTTCGAGCTCATGTATTCTTCGTGAACCCCTCGCCCAAATACCTAGCCATTTAGTCATGATCAGGTAATAGCTACTGGGTGCTTGCTTTACCTCTGCGTGGCTCGAATTAAATGTCTGACTGGCTTAGGAGCACACGAGATCAATGGAATTACAAGCCTATGTTGGCTTGAATGAGGTTATCTGGTTTGGTTGGTTAGTGTTTGTCTTTTGAGATTCTGGATTATATGTTGATGGCGGATGTTTTGGTTAAGCCGTACATAGGCCTAACTCGGTAATTGGTATGAAGATGTTGTTCCTACCTGAGATTATTACGAGAACTAGCTGGGTGGGATTCCTAAGCTGAATTCATTACCGGTACACTGCAACTGCAAATGTCAACATTTTGTGGCCGTGTTTGCATTAGCAAAGTATAGTGCAAATTTGTGGAATGAAGCATCAGTTCCATGTCTGCTGTAAATTACTCACGCAATTCGGAAACTGGAAACAAATACTTGGAATCGGTTCACTTACCGTCCTGTACATACCTGCAATCTTGTTTACATCATGCATGAATTTTAAACATTTGGCTGAAACTAGGGGGTCATACTGGCTTAGGAACACGTGGGACCAAGGTATTAGAGGGATGCAAGACTATTTAGGCAGATATAGGGCGTGTTTGGTTGTCTTGCTGCGGCTTGCCCGCCCTTGGCTGGACAGAAACTCGAACACTTGGTTGGCTTTCTTGCTACTTCGGGGTTTTAGCTTTCAAGGAAATTCTTTGCCAGGCCGGGTGAGCTGAAACTGCTTTCTGTCACTGACGGGCAAGCTTACCATACGCGACCGTAATCAGAAGGATGACAGTGAACAACAGTTGGCAGGAATGAGGTGACCTGGTCGGGTAGTGTTTGTCTTGAGATATCTGGATTGTTCAGATACGTTGATGGTGGTGGAAGGATTTTTCGATTAATTTGTACATAAGTCTAGCTCTGTAATTGGTACGACTATGTTGTTCCCACCTGAAATTATTATAAGAACTAGCTGGGTGGGATTCTCAGCTAAATTCATTACTGGAACACTGCAACTGCAAATGTCAACATTTCGTGGCTGTATTTGCATTAGGCAAAGTCCACTGCAAATTTGTGCTATGAAATGTCAGTTCCATGTCTGCTGTAAATTACTCATGCAATACTTGGAATCTTTTTGCTCATCGTCTTATATGTAATATTGTCTATACCACGAAAGTGTTAAATTGCCCCATTGCTTCTGTCTTGCACGAAATTTAAATATTTGACTGAAACTAGGGGGGTTGCACTGACTTAGGAACTTGCAGGATCAAGGGGTTACAATGAACAACTAATGAGGTGATCTGGTTGGGTGGTATTTGTCTTTTAGATCTGTATTTGTTCAGATACGTTGATGGTGGTCGAGGGATTTTTTTTTAACTTAACATAAGCATAACCCTGTATTATGAAGATGTTGTTCCTACTTGAAATTGTGATAAGAATTGTTGACTGGGATTCTCTTCTCTGCTCAATTTGTAAATGGGGTCCTGCAACAGCAATTGCCTACTTTTTGTGCCTATATTGAAACTCACAGCAGTTCGCTGCAAATTTGGGGCATAAAAAAACATGAGCTTCAAGTGCCCCGTAAATTAACCATGCAATTCTAAAACTGGAAATACCTTTGTGGAATGCTTTTGCTCATTGTCCCATTTACCACCAGTCGAGGGCCCATATGATCATATAACCGGCAATCTTGTTTATATCTTAGAAGAATTAAATTGCCCCATTGTAAAGTGTATAAAAAGTTTCATTAATTTTTGAACTCGTTAACATTGACATAGCATTATATATATGTGTGCACCATTGCAGGGCGTGTTCAAGCAGTTTGGCTATGGAAATTCAGATAATACATTTACAGATGAATCGGAAGTTAAATTGCATCAGAGATTGGAAAAGCTTTACTTATCAACTCGTGCTGCTAAAGTATGAAGAAAGGCATATTTCTTGTCTCTTTCTGTCAATATTGCTTCTTTTTAATAAAAGTTGACATCTTTTACCAGCATTTTCAAAGGGACATTGTTCGGGGCGTGGAGGGATATATAGTTACAGGATCCAAACAAGTTGAAATAGGTACATTTTTCAAAGGGATGTCTATTGTGTTATACTGTGCTGAACTGTACCAGTCGGTTCTATCACCATCAAAATGAATTAATTTTAACTGATTTGCTGTTCAATATTTATCTAGGGAATAAATTGTCTGACGATAGCCAGAAATATGGTGTTGAAAACACATGTACAAGTGGTGATACTTTATCTAGAGCTGCTACATATTTTGGAAAGGCTCGATCTCTGATTGAAAAGGAGCGTGGGAACATGTTGAAAGCATTTGGCACACAGGTCTGTATTCCTACTGCTGGAGTACGTGTTACCTGGATTTTTCCTGTGAGACACATGATATGTTTTGCGAAAAGCACAGAACTTATGTAAATATCCATTTTATTTGGTTCGAGTTTGTAGTCTATTTGAATCATCGTTGAACAGTTTTTCAATGTTTTTTTTCTGAATATTTTTGTGAATACAGTTTTTCAAAGTTGTACCTTTGCAATTAAGCATGTCACCCTGGTAAATAGATATCTGAAGAGTAACAATTTGTTGAATGTTAGGTGGCAGAGCCACTACGGGCGATGGTGATGGGCGCACCTTTAGAGGATGCAAGACATCTAGCCCAGAGATATGACAGAATGAGACAAGAAGCAGAAACACAGGTATCGTCGTAGCTAGTTTATAAACTGTTTCCTGCAAGCATGAACTAGGCTATATGGTGTAGACAGGTAGTGTTCGTCTAAAAAAGACAAGGGTTATTCTCGAAATGGTGGCAATAATAATTCAGGAGATAAATAGGCTATATTATCCAAGCATTAACACCAACTTCATTGGTCAGCAACTGTAAAATATCTTCTGTTAAGCCATGATACCAATACCATTATGCCACTTTCCAGTAGAATTCCTAGTAGTGCCTAGTACATTATTAGATGCATTAGCTGAACTATTTCTGTAATTTTGTCCTAAGTCTCCGTTTCTTAACTGCAAAGAATAGTACTATTCTCTTATTATTCTCTTACTTGTCCCCTTCTTTATCTCTGTCTAGGCTGTTGAAGTATCAAGACGACAAAATAGAGTGAGGGAATCTGCTGGGAATGGTGATATGATATCGAAGTTGGAAGCAGCTGAGTACAAGCTTGAGGAACTTAAGTCAAGCATGGTGGGATTAGGGAAGGAAGCTATTGCAGCAATGTCTGCTGTTGAGGCTCAGCAACAAAGGTTGACCTTACAGCGGCTCATTGCACTGGTGAGTCTAAATTTTGCATTGATGTGTCATTTTCCTATCCATCATGTTGTATTTTCTTCCATGGCCACTAATCATTCTTTTTCTTGCTTTAAGGTTGAGGCTGAGAGAGCATATCATCAGAAAGTTCTGGAGATCCTTGATCAGTTGGAAGAAGAAGTACGTATGCTCCTAATACAGTACTCCCTCCGGATTCTAAATTCTTGTCGTTTTGGACATTGACACGGTCTCCAAAACATAACTTTGACTAATACTTTTTGCTATAAAATATTTTAAATATAGTCAAAATGTACTTTTATGAAATCTTATTTCAATGTGAATCTACTCATATCATTTTTACATTTGTAAACTTACATAAAAAATATTTGCTGTCAAAGTTTAAAAAGTTACTTAGGACAACCTCAAAACGACTAGAATTTTTTATACTGGAGGGAATACTTGTTATTTACAATATCTATATCTTGGCCTACCCTGTCTGGACAGGCCTTGAGTGTCAAGCATGCATACTCTTTCATGTATCAATTTGACGCTTGTATCTGATTGATAGATGGTGTATGAGCGCCAAAAAATTGAAGCACCCCCGACCCCTGCAGCAGACAGTTATATGCCACCACCACCACCGTCTTATGATGAAGTTAACGGAGATTTTGCATCTACTTCTGTCAATGATTCGGTCAAATCTGTGGAATTCTTCCTTGGAGAGGTGTGACATATTTTGGATAAAGAGTTGCTCCACCAAATTGTTTTTACAGAGTGCTGTTGGTATCTTGGGTGCTTCTGTTATATGACTTCTTATTCTCTGCAATGCAGGCTCTTGATTCTTTCAAGGCTGAAAGTGAGTTTGAGCTTAACTTGTCTGCTGGGGACATCGTGATTGTCCGAAAGGTAATACTTCGCTATACACATTGCTCCTTAATCGCCCTTTTTCTGAGCTTTTAAATTGTTGCTCCTAGTGGGTACACATACCATCATTTAGCTGCCTAACCTGATCTGAATCAACGGATATGTTTTATGTTTCCACAAAATTGTGGGTTCTGTTTATTTTGCCTGCAAATTTATCTAATACTGTTTTATCTAAACGAAGATCTCGAGCAATGGTTGGGCAGAAGGTGAGTGCAAGGGCCAAGCAGGATGGTTTCCTCATGCTTATGTTGAAAGGCGAGAGCGAGTTCTTGCAAGCAAAGTTCCACATATTTTTTAGGATTTTTAGCTGTACCATTTTATGTTTTGATTACTGTATTTGGAATGGTACCTCGTTGTGTTCCTTTTCCTCCGCATCTTAGATAGCTTCCCCGGTGTACTTACTGTGTAATCCATGTGCATAGGTTATGTTTTCGTTTCTCCAGAAGATTTTGATTGTGGTACACAGAGAGCAAGTTGTGCATCTGTAGCCTGGAACTCTTTACGTTCTTTGAAATAGTGAGATATTTGTACATGAGTTTATTTTTTCCAATACAAGAAAACTTCAAAAAATAGTTTCCTCAAGATATTTGTGCATATCACCTAAATCGCACTGTCGTGGAAAATGGTCAAGCATGGGAAGCTTCTGTACCATTTGATTTGGGTACTGGAAAGAGAATCAAGCAAGCGCCATGAGTGGGAAATCAAATTTGGCCGTGGGAAATCAAAGATGCCGTAAATGGAACGACACTGGCCTCAGAAGCTGGTGGCCTTTGCTCCTGCTCCCGAGCCATGGACGACGATCAAAGTGGATACGGAGCAGGCATCCCAGTTTGCTAGGCTCTGGAGAATCAAAATGGAAGAGCGAGCATATATCCTTTTGCTAGGCATCCCAGTATCCCAGTTTGCTGAACCAAATTTTTTACAGCCTGTGAGAAAGGTGAGAGACAGCAAAACAGTTAATACTGGGTTTGGGCCGTCTGATGCTCACTCGGGCCTTGGCACTCTAGTAATTCAGATATAGGAGCCCAAACAGACTAAGTATTAAACAGAAAGATGATAAAAAAAAGGTATTAATCAAAAAAATGGGGTGTTCCGAGAATCGAACTCGGGACCTCTCGCACCCGAAGCGAGAATCATACCACTAGACCAAACACCCTGCTTGTTATCAAGAGCGATAAAACGTTATAACGTAATTTCTTTACTAAACTGCACCCGAATTCTAGTTCGGTCTTAGCCGTCATCTCGGAATCCAGGGATCGATCCACTGACCTGATGCCGGCCGGCTACGAATCATGTTTAACTGAACTGAAAACGAAAGCTTACATGCCCGTGGTAGACGGCCGCAACAATCACATCTCGGACGCAACCACTCCGTGCCGCGGTGGCGCAGCAGCACACGTACGCACGCATACAGGGTGACATGGCCCATGGGTGCAGGTGAGCTACCGAGATCCGGTCGCCTGTATCTCGTGGTGGGTAAACCGAATTCAGTTGGGTCGGTCGTGAGCACATCACACCCTCTCAACGGCGCCAGCGCGGGAGGCGTAGCCGTCGCCGTACGTACGTCGGTGCAACTCGTCAGCTTGCCGGCCGGCCCACTGCCCGTCACGTCCGCGCGATGGATATCACTAGTACAGTAGTACTTATCCTTTGTGAGTCTATCATCATGCACGACTGTTGAGCGAGCGATGAGCCGGCAAATGTGTGACATATAACCTGATGATTGATCGAGACAAGCGGCATCACTGTATTAGCGCGAGTGATTGAGTGGTGCTATGCTACTCGACTGATCAGCATGCATGTGGGCGCCCCGTTGGCCCATGTTTCAGCACCTGGCAGGAAGGAAGGCGGCCCCACCACCCCACCGGTCCGTATCAGTAATCCTCTCCGTTCCAGAGATTTGATGAGGTTTTGATCAGAACCCGCGAAAGAAAAGGTGATTAGCTTGCTTAGGCCCAGTTTAGGAACAGATAAAAAGAGTGCTGCGTGCAACATGTGGTCTGCGATAAAAAGCGGGTCAAAAGCCGGGCATTGCTGACGAGGACAAGCAGGAAGGGACCAAACGGGAAAGCAGAGCAGGCCGGCCGGCCGGCGGCCCTCGCGTCGCACCGCACCAGGCCGTCGTCGTCCTCTCATCATCAATCACCGAGAGGAAACATCTTTCGCCACGATCTATCACGCCTGTGCTGTGCAGCAGCGCTAGCTGCGTGCGTAGTTTGAGGCGCCAGGCAGCAAAGAAAAGAGGACGGAGCACGCTCTTCCAAAAATACCTCGCCGCCGCGCCGGCGCTTTCTCTGACTTGCCGTGGTTACGGCGCGATAAAAACAGTGAGTGCTAACCCCTCTAATCATTCCGAGCCGTGCCGACGTAATCATAGCCAGGTTTAGCAAGGCGATAGCGCTAATTGGGCGGTGACCACCGCCTAGCGCCTAGGCGTGCTTAAGCGCGTCTAGGCGTTTTCAAGGCGTTTCTAAGGCGTTTTCTATTATAGCAAAAAATTCCTAATAATGGATAGCTGACAATATAAAAAAATAAAAAACAACAAAATAGCATAACAGTCCATACCTCTTACAAAACAAAAACCCACCAGCCCATTCATCACTCTCACCTATCCTCATCCTCTACTCGGTACCTCCTGGCTGCCATCACCACACGAGACACGCCCAACAGCCGCCTCTCTCTCTCTCACTCTCTCTCTCTCACACCTAGTAGCCGATTCTCTCTCTCTCTCTCAACCATGGACGGTGCAGCGGCAAGCTCGTGCTCCATCCTCCCCGTTTTGCTCCTCTTCTGCGGTTACCAGCACAGGGGCCCTGCTCGTGCGCGACGTGCTGCGCCGCCTCGCCGCTGTTTTCCTCCGCCTCGCCCAGGTTCCGCGCCCGCTCCGCGCCGTCCAGGCGTTTCCAGCGCGTAATGAACGCGTACCCCCCGAGCAGGGCGTTACGCTAGCGCCGAGCGCCGAGGCGCGCCGAGGCGTACGCGGAATAACGCCTTTCATTTCCAGGATCATAGGCGGGTGCCGCGCTTTGGGAGAGCACCGATCATTCCGTTCCAGCGCCCACTTGGACAGGACTCATATGCACAGTGGGTGAAGAGCGTTCAGAATTCAGAGTCACAGCGCCTCTCTCTCTAGATCACCTTTTGAATGCTGATTTCCCGGGTTAGCTCATCTCACTTTGCCGGATTGCAGTTAGCATGATCCTGGATTGTTAGCACCAACTGGAACTAATTGCATCGATCAACCACTGAACGGAAGCGAATGAAGAGGCAGGACAGGACAACAAAGGGGGGCATCGCTAGCGCGCACTGTCTACTCTAGTGTGCAGCGTCGATGGCTAGACGGACGCTGGAACGAGCAAAGGCCGCGAGTGACAGCACATGATGCTGTTCTCGATCCGGACTTTCTTTTCTGCTCTCAACATGTCGTCATGTTGATCTGGAACCGCGGTTCGGCGGGCTACTGCTATATTTAGAAGTGGCTGGCTGTGCTTTCAGTAGTTGGAGGAAATGGTTGCTTTCAGTAGTTGGAGGAAATGGGTGCATGTTTGTCTTTGCGTTTTCGGAGGAGAGATCGTGTTGTGCAGGGGCATATTATTGAGTTGAGTTGAGCCTCGATCGCCATGTGCCCACACGTAGTGGACACTACGGGATGAACCATTACGGCATTACGAGTCGTCGCGAGCCGAGCACAGCCGCCAGCGCATGCGGGCTCAATAATTCTCAACTGCTAAAGAGAAATTTTCGTCCTCTTATTACTCGCCTTTTCATCTGTGTGTACTGTCGTTGGGTCGATTTTCCTTTTCATAGCCAACGACGACTTTGAATTTTGGACGGTTGAGATGAGACAGGTCGAAATAGCAACGAGAACCGATTCGTTTGTTCCCTGTCATGCTGTTCATACTCGGCGCAATGTTAGAGCACTGAAATTCCTAACAGTTCGGCAGGATCAAACAGCAACTTCAACGCACGTACTCATCTCCCATTCCATCAGAACTTGACCGGAGATAGATATACGTCCAAAACTCAGGAACTCCGCGAACCACTCGAATCTTTCCCGTTGCGCTATCCTATACTCCTCCGTCCCTTTATATAAGGGATCGGAGGGTTCAAATTGAAAACAACACGAAGAGAAAGACCATTATACCCTCACTAAAGAAATCTTTTGCAGCAAAGTACAATGTCCCCATTAATGGCCGTCCACCATCGCCATCCGAGCGGCGGCGTCGTCTCCGTTGTCGACGGCCATCTCACGGCCTACCTCGAGGGTCACTTCCGCCACCGTGCGAGTGCGGCGAACGATGGGGCCGCCAAGTTGCGAGGGTCGTCGAAGCCGGATCTCGTCGTCGCCGCCCTTCTCTCTAGCGCCGCAGCTGTTCTCCTTCCCCGCCACCTCCCTTCTTCTGCGGCTGCGCGGGCCGCGGGGGGGAGCCGCCTTCGAGCTACACAGCTGGAGTGTGGGCGGCGGTGTCGAGGCCCTACTCGCTTGGTCGCACACCTTGCGCCTTCGCCGTCATCATCCATGGCCCGCGCCCCCTGCTGTGCGAGCTGCGAATCGAAGGAGAGATGCAAGCGCGCCGGCCTTGTCCATGGCCCCGCCCTACTCCTCCAATGGCGAATCGATGGAGGCGACAGGCAGCGGCGAGATCCAAATCCACCGGGCCAGATGCGGGTGCGCCCGGCTTCTCATGGGCGAGCTTCCGAAGGAGATGAGTAGGCGAGCTTCTGCGGTGAGAGGGGAGGGTGGGATTGCGACTGCGGCAGGGGCGGGCGGGCGGGCGAGCGACGACGGCGGTGGCAGGGGTGGGCTTGCGGCGGCAGACGGTGTCTTCGGTGCCGAGAGGATAGGTGGGCGTTTGACTCGGGGAGAGGCTGTTGTGCGGACGTGAGGTGGGTGGGTGAGAAAGATGCCAGCGCGTGGGTCCCACTCTCCTCCATCCCTAACATTTTGGTACAAGTTCAAAACGCTCCGATCCCTTACATAAAGGGACGGAGGAGTACTTAAGATAACTGTACCTGTGCGTGGCATTTCAGTCCGTCATTGTCAAAAGTAAACGGACTGCTTATTCCTAGTGCTGTGCCGTCCTTGCATTTAGCATCAGCTGTGTGATAGCTCTTCCCGATGTTTCCTAGTTTTGCTGGAACAAGTAGCTTTCATGCCTCAGTCCTCAGCAAAGAAGCCAAACGCTACCGTGCAAAATCCCAGGTGCCCGCTCACCCGCGGGAACGCAAATTTGCAGGCTCCGGACTCTGAAACAAGTCGATGGACGTGTGGACGACTGCAAGGCTCCGTCCCGCGACCCGCACAGGCACAGAGCACAGCAAACTAGGGAGCACAGCAAAACCGAGTGCGACGCTGGTAGGGTAAAAAAGCCGCGTGACTTCATTTTCGCCGCCAGGTACACTGGCACACTGCGTCAATGCAGCAGTCCGTACTTCCATGTTACTGCTACAGTGCAATACAGCCAGCGGCGGTTCGCGGCGGTTCGTGGAGTACGCGGCAAGGAGGGAACGACGACTTTGGCGAAAAGGATTTGAATGCCGCCGGGAAACCGGACGGCGCGGGGCCCTGACCTGGCACTGGGCTCACGTGATGAGATGAGGAAAAGGATTAAAAATGAAAAGTTGAGCGAGCACCCGTAGGCAGGCTGATGGATGGATTCGGTGTGTTGCGTCGGAGCAGCACGGTTACGATTCCACTGCCTGCCTCATCCGCCGCGCGCCGGCCGGCCCTCGCCTGCGTCTGCGTGCCTGGCTGCCTTTCCCATGATCCGTCCAAACCTGTGGTTCCTCGTAGCGAAATTCCCGGCCACATTGGAATAAATAAGTCATGCCCCGAGCACACGCATACTCGGCTAGTACCAGTCAGTCGGCCGGCTACATTTCTCTACCCCACACGCATACGGTAGCCATATTTTTTCTTGCTGAAGTGAGAAGAGGGCCACTCCCTGCTGTGTGAGTCCGGCAACAATAAACAAAAGGAGACGCGGATCGGATGGAAATGGAAACATGTAGGACCGGTGCGCGGGCAGGAAAACTCGAGGAAAAGAAACGAATCCGAGAGCGCCCGAGACCAAAAGCAAGGAACCTTCAAAGCGATTTGCGTGCGCGTTCAAGATTAGGCATGAGATTAGCATGCTGGTTGCATCGGGCGGCAGCTGAGCGCTCGCGGGACAACTGGCGGCGCAGCGCGTGGTGCTGCTACTAGCGCAGCAGTGATCATCGGGCCGGTGCAAGGCGGCAATGGTTGAAAGCCCGCCGCGGTCGTGATTACCGGCCGGGCGGGTGCCCCACCACACCGTCGCCATTACCGTGCTGGTTAGGTCAGGAGCTGGGGTCCAAACGAGAAAAATCTCCGTGGAAATTTTTTCCAAGGCTGGGATCACGCCGGCCGGTCGCCGGAGCTATTCGCACGGGTAAAAACGAGCGACAGCGCTGGGACTAGCAGTACTCCACATTACCACGCCGGCCGGAACGGCGGGGCAGGACAGGCATCTCGCAGATTGTCAGGGCCGTGCCTGCGCCATAGCTTTGCTTTGCGCACAGGCGCGAAATAAAAACTCGACGTGCACGGAGACCAATGGCCTGGCGCGGGAGCCAGTCCGAGGGCTCCAAGAGCAAGGCGTTCATACTCTCCACAGTTTTGTCCAGCAACATAAACGGAACAGGGCTGCCCAGAACTGGAGACGGCAGCCTTGCCCACTGAATTAACCGGCGGCAGACCCCAGCCAGCCTACAGCACTGTTGTACTGTATTCATCTCCAGCTACAGAGTTCACATACTAGGATACTCCTATGGAGTATAGTATACACAGCTGTTATTACTAGTACTACTCCAGCAAAGATTGCAACATGCCAGCATTTGACGCTCGAATAATGCTTTGCTTCTATGCCTTGCTATCGCCTATTCCTGAATAAGCATATCATGTTTGATACAGGTGACAACACCATGTGATGTCGCCAAGGGTGCACGCAACACGCACTGTCCGTCCCGCACACAGCGAGCGATCAGTATCAGCTCCCTTTCTACTACTAGCTCCAGGTGCACGGCACATTCTCAGTTCACCAGCCTCAGCACTTTAAGCACCGCCATTAGCGGACCAAGCAAGCTACCAGTATACAGGTACTACTACTAGCTCATCAGAGAAAAGAAATAAAGAAGACGAAAAAAACTCCCTCCAGAAATGCTACTACTAGAAATTGTAATTCCTGCGCTAGTGCGGCACCGCTGCTGTCGCACTAGAACCCTAACCAACTACTAAAGCTGAAGGAGCACCGGAACCAGAGCTAAAACCTAACCAGACCTAATAAAACTCCTAAACTCTAATTAACCCGACCAAGACTAGACGATAATTCTTCACCTAGAAGAGAAAAAGGAGGGGGAAATTCGAGTACGGTACAAGGCTAATACGGCCGGAAAAATGTACAGCCACCGCTGGGTGGTCACCAGCAGGGCAGCAGCTAGTAGAACGACGCGACGGCCGGCGCCGCGGTGGCAGCATGCCGGATTCCTTCTTGCGACGCATCTCGAGCACCTTGCGGTGGGAGTTGGAGTGGATGCTGCTCACGAACGTCGGGCTGCACGCCGGGCGGTACTCGGGGAGGAGCCGGCCGGACTTGTAGCGGACGCCGCACGCATTGCACAGCGTCTTGGCGCCCTCGGGGCCCGCGCGCCACTGCGGGGTCTTCTGCACGCCGCAGTGGCTGCAGCGGCGGTCGCCCTGGATGGCCTGCGAGGCGGCGGCCGACGCCGCCGCGGCGCCGGTGAGGTGGGCATGTGATGCTTCGGCTTGCGCCCGCGCTTCTTGGGCTTGCCGCTCCCGCCCTTGCCACCGTGCTTGCCGCCGTGCTTGGACTTCTTCGACGGCGGGGGCAGGAAGTGGGGGTAGCCCTCGAAGTCGGGCGAGCCGAACGGCGGCGAGTCCAGCAGGAAGAAGGGCGAGAACGAGGTGGACGACGAGGAGCACGAGGATGTGGTCGTCGTCGACGAGGACGAGGTGGAGTCGGAGAAGAGCGGGGCGCCGCCCGAGAGCGACCACGCCGCGGCGCGCGACCGCTTGCTGCGCTTCGCCTTGACCGGCACCATCGCCTCCGTGGACAGCGCGCAAATGGTCGGCGTCGTCCGCAGCGGGGCGGGCGCCGGCGGCGGCAGCGCGCGGTACGCGCCCTCGTACGGCCGGCGGTGCGCCAGCGGCGGCCGCAACGGCGGCATCAACCGCGAGCGGCTGCGGCGGCAGCTCGGAGAGCGAGTCGTCCATGATGCGGGACACCCACTCCAGCTCCTCCTCGACGTCATGACCTGCAGGAAAACCGCAGCAGCAGCGTAAATTTAATCACTTTTTGCAAGACCAGACCAGGGCCAGAGCGAAGACTCGCGAAAGCCGCCGTCTTTCCGCGGACAACAAGGGGTCAAGCGGCCCTAGAACCTTACCGGCAGGTCAACCATCTCCGGCGGCGGCAGCGGGAGCTCGTACGTCACGATAGACGACGGCTGGGAGTCGTCGCTCGACTTCTCCTCCTTAACCGCCTCTTCGGCCGCGGGTGCGGCCGGCGGCGGCGTGTCCTCGTGTTCGGCGCCGTCCTTGTCAGCCTCCCCGAACTCCTCGAGGTCCAGCAGGTCCTCGACCGAGAACCCGTGCGCCGCGTTGGCGGCGGCGGCCTCCTCCGCTGTGTCCCCGGCGGGAAGCCGTTACAGTTCATGGCGTCCATCCTCCCGTCCTTCTCGCCCCCAAAAAAGCACATGTATCAAAATCACGAATTCCCAATCCCAGGAACCAAGAAACACGGTGCAACAAGGAAACGCTCTCGTCCCTCTATTATCGTTTTACAAAAGAAGAAGAAGAAAAAATCGTCCAAAGAATCTTTTTCCCGTCCCCCAATCATCATCTGATTATCCTCAACACCGACGCGCCGTTCCTTACCAGAGGGCTATGGTGGTTGGCGTAGGAAGGCATGGCGGAGCGCGCGCAGGAACGGGGACGGAGAAGAACACGGGGCCGTTGCAGGAGCTGTGTGGCGGCGTTGTTGGCGTGGAGGAAAGGCGAGGAGGAGGAGCGGAAGAGGGGAAGGAAGGGATGAGCGTTTGGTGGAGCATTGAATGGCTGCCAAAGTCCGTGGGTGGGCTCAACAAAATGCACTGTTTCGCCCTCGCCCCTCCCGTTTCTCCCATATCAGTCCTCTCGCCAAATCTTGCCCCCTTTCTCTCTCTCTTTGGCGCTTTCGCCCCTTTCTTTATTTTCCCACTGCTATAAAATATTTCTATTTACCCCCCACTTCGTTATCTGATATCGTTCTCCTCGCCTACCCCTTTTTGTATAATAGGCACTCCACTTTTGAAAAGAAACGGAGCCAAAACAGAGGAACGGAAGGCGGGGAGGTGGCGCGTCGCGATGCGTGCCGGCGGCTCCACGGACGCCGGATGCGGTGGAGGAAGATAAGACGCGCGGGGAGCGGGGCGTGCGCCCGGGCCGACGACACGTGGTGGGCCCAGGGGGGGCGGCCGGCGCGTCGTCCGTTTTGGAGTGTGACGTCTTTTGAGAAAAAAAAAAAACGATGGTGGGAGGAGTGGGGTTCGAATTGGACTCGCGCACCATGGATGATGGGCTTCGAAATAAGGGGGGTCTGCTGCTGCTCGTTGGACTGTGGATGTGCTTACGTCCCGGGCGTGTCGATCAATTTCTTGAATTCTTTTGGGTTTTTGTAGCGTTGCGTGTGAATGCTGGTGCTATGATGGAGTGGACTCGAGCATATATCTGGATACTTTATTTTGTATTTGTATACTGGAGATACGGTGCATCCACTGATCGGATCCATGCTGATACGGAAACACGTGTACTATATTACGCAGTAGTAAACATCAATACAGGCCTCCTCGCTGGAGGATATCTGCGCATTTGTGCAGGTGTGGGGTAGATTTCATGGAAGATATTGACGGCCATTGATTTCACCAGATATTATGAGCGCACAGAGAAATGCCAGGCAGGGCAAAGTTGGGCCATGTATGCATGTACAGCCACGGGAATAGCTTGTTCTCGGCGAGAACAGCGCGCAGAAAGCCGGGAATATTATTTTTCTCATGCGTGAAGCAAACTCAAGCTAGATGCCGATAGAAAACAAGTATAATTATCTTTGTCTGATGACTCGCTGGCATTTCCCCCGTCATTTTTACTAGGGAAAATTCGAGAATCTGCTTGGATTTAATAATCACGCGAAGTCGACTACGTCAAAATTTAAGATTGTGATGTCCTTTTATTAAGGGGGTGTTCGGCAATTTTAGGCTTAAAAGTCACATAAAAACTAATCTTGCTATTTAGACGTCTTAAATAAATTTAATTACAAAACTTTTTTATAGATATGAGCTAATTTGCGAGACGAATCTAATGAGCCTAATTAATCTATGTTTCGCTACAGTGATTGCTACAGTAACCATCGTCTAATCACGCGGCTTAATTACCCTTATTAGATTGTCTCGCAAATTAGTATAAGGTTCTGTAGTAGTTTTTAATTAGACTTATTTTAAAATGCGTAAAATAACAAGATTAGTTTTGATGTGACCTTAAGGCCTAGAGAACGAACCCTTTCAAACTTGGCACCTTGAAATCCATGGTCTTCCACATGAGCCCATGGTGTCAGTGCCTCCCTGCTTCCCGGCTCGGTTTCCACGCGATACCGCCCGGGCGGTGGCTCCACCCGACGGAATTGACTGCCGTTTCTTTGCTCGACGAAAATCACGGAAACGCCCTCGGCGCGAAAAAAAAAAATCTGCGCGGCGCGCGCCGGGTCCATGCTCCGCGAGATGATGAGCCGCCGAGCGAGAGGCGAAACCGCGCGCCACGCGTGGGCAGTTTCGGTAATCGGCGCGTCCTGACGAGACGATGCGCCACACGTAACGATACCGACGAGTGGGACCAACAAGTGTTGGGCACATGTCACTGGAGAATAATCCGGGCACGGCCCCAAAGCCCTGTGACTGCCGAGTCGTCATCCGACCTGGCGGAGGGCAGACGCGTCACGGTCGCGACGTGGCTGCCGGCGACTGGGTGGGCGGCGTGGTGGGTGCGCGCATAGGGCGTGGGTTGCAGCCGCGCCAGGGGTATTTGAAAGTTGGACGGGGTCTGGGCCGGGCTCACCGACCCGACGTAACGTAAGGCAGTTTTTAAACGAGAGCAGACCGCGCGCGCTCCCGCCCGCCGTTTCGTGGACCATGCATACATACTCTGGTCGTTGCGAGGTGCCTTCGGCGGGGGTAGCAGTAAAAAACAAGAAACGCCGCCCCGCCTGTTGCCTACTGGCGTGAAGACGAAAGACAAGTAAAGCGTCCGATGATGCGTGTACAATTGTACATTGATGTATCGCTTGGACACTTTCGATGCAATAGTCCTATGACCGAAAGGAAAAGTGTGTATGGTTGGAGACGGAAGGCTAAGGCTGCGTTCGGATCACTTTAGAGGGGTATATAAAAGGGTCACATCAAAGACCGGCCAGCATTTAGTGTACTAAACAAAGTCAAATTACAAAACTAAGTTCAGGACCCCCATCTATTTCGCGAGACGAACGTAATGGGGAATTAAGCGGCGATTAGACGATAGTTAATGTAGAACTCACTGTGTCAAAAACATTGGTAATTAGTTCATTAGATTCGTCTCGAAAAAATAGCGTCATTGCAGAAAAGTTTTGTAATAATTTTATTTAGTACTCCTAAATAGTAAGATTCTTTTTACTTTAGAGGGGTATAAAGGTTAGAGGGTTTTAGGAGGGGAACCGAAGCACCCAAAGTTTTTTGCGTCACATGATGGTCAACATCCAAGGACAATCGATTTGAGCTTTCCTCTGTTTCTTTGCTTAACCTTGCTCCCGTTCTAAAGTGCCAGTTATGCATTGCCAAACAGTTTGATGTCTGCAGGAACATGTGATCATGGAGGAAAAAGCAGTTTCATAGTCTTCGAGGAATCAAAGCCTTTTCGTGATACCGCGTTTTACTCTTGTTTGCTATTTACATCATTTTTAGCGTTTGAATTATATTGTTTGGTTGAGTCAACGAGGGTTTCGTGTTTGACGTTGTCGCAAACCGTTATGTGATGCGTTACTATACAATGGGACAAAAAAAATACTCCGTTTCCGCCGTACATGCTCCACTTTTAGCCGTACATTAGAAAGAGCGGAGCATGTGTCATGCCTCGTTTGTCCTCTCTTTCTATTGGATCGTTGCGAGCTTCCACACACTTTTTTCTTATTGTATATTTTCGCATTTGAGCGGTTTTTTTTTGTGTCCCTACTCGGCTCAATGTTCTTTGAAACAAGTGAAATATGAGGTCACGCAACAAAACCGCAACCTGTTATATCTGTGTATTGTCCTAACGTTTCGTGGCACTTTGTCCGTTTACCATGGAGGAGAAAAGCAGTTTCATAGTCTTTGAGGAGTGCGTTTACCTTACGTAGAAGCTTGTAACCTTCTTTCTTTTTTTCATAAGGGCAAGAGGTAAAGTACCCTAACTTTTTCTACGTCACAACCGTTATGTGATGCGTTACTACACAACGAGACAAAAAAAAAGCTCCGTTTTTAGCCGTACATGCTCCACTTTAGCCGTACATTAGAAAGAGCGGAGCATGTGTCATGCCTCGTTTGTCCACTCTTTCTATTGAATTGTTGCGAGCTTCCAACACACTTTTTCTTATTGTCTATTTCCGCATTTGAGCGGTTTTCTTCGTGTCCCTATTCGGCTCAATGTTCTTTGACAAGTGAAATATGAGGTCGCGCGACAATACTGCAACCTGTTCTATTTATGTATTGCCTTAACATTGTCGTGGCACTTTGTCCATTTAACATGAAGGAGAAAAGCAGTTTCATAGTCTTTGAGGAGTCGGAGCCTTTTTCATTACGTAGAAGCTTATAACCTTCTTTTTTCCATAAGGACAAAGAGGTAAAGTATCCTAACTTTTTCTACTTACGACCTTGCATATTTGTTTGCTGTTTACATCTTTTTTTTCACGTTTGGGTTATATTGGTTGGTTGAGTCAAAGAGGTTTTCGTGTTTGACGTTGTCTCAACCGTCATGTGATGTGTTATTACACAATGGGACAAAAAATGCTCTGTTTCTAGCCGTACATGCTCCACTTTTAGTCGTACATTAAAAGAGCGGAATACTCCAATGGGCAAGTGATGTGTCATGCCTCGTTTGTCCTCTCTTTCTATTGGATTGTTGCAAGCTTTCAACACACTTTTTTTTTCTTAATCTCTGTTTCCGTATTTGAGCGTTTTTCTTCATGTTCCTATTCAACTCAATGTTCTTTGAAACAAGTGAAATATGAGGTCACACGACAATACTGCAACTTGTTCTATTTGTGTATTGCCTTAACGTTGTTGTGGTACTTTGTCCATTTAATTTTACTTTCGAATTACACAGCATAGTTTGTCCGATCCAAGTGACTAGTTTATTTATTTGTATTGACTTTTTTGAACACTACTTGACATGGTCTAATTTGAAAGGGCTTCACCATCGACTGTAGCATGACACATCGCCTTTTTTACAATCACTGGCATCGTCTTAATTTAGTAGTATGTTAGTAAGATATATATCATGCCATTTTTATACGCTATTTCTTTTTTTTCGTTTAGCTAGCTATTCTTTACTTGTGTGTTTTGTATCCTATTTTTTGCTCTAATGCCTTTTCTTTTCTCTACATTTGGTTTTATGTCGATGAAATACGTCATAGTGAGATTTTATGCTAGCAAATTATTCCTTTGTGTTATGTGTCTTAAAGTCTCTCGAGCGCATTTATCTATTTTTATTTTTGAACATTGTTCTATAAGCTTTTACAATCGTTAGTAGGTTCTTCTTACTGTGATAGTTAAAGTGTTTATTTATTTTGGGTTTTGGAACTCCTTCAGCTTTTTATCCCCAAAAATCTTCACATCGACGCATTACGATATTTGTGTGATGCCTTACTACTTCATGCGGCCACTAGTATACTCTAACTCTGGCCATACTTGAGTCGAACATATGGCATTTCTTTTTTTTTTTCCTCTCTGGCCAGCAAGCTATTGATATTGTCTCTCCATTTATTTATTTCATATTTGCTATTGATTTTAAGTTATTTGAGACATGCCACAACAGTAGTTTGACCTAGCAGTGATGGACTGGTGATGGCGTATGTTTACTGTCTCGGGCTCTCGGCCACATGTACTAGATCTTTGATAACTGGACAAACCGAGATAGCTCGACATTACGCGCAAAGGTGATTTTGACAATAGGATATTTGTAGAAGGAATGATGATGAGGGTGTAGTGGAGGTGTCATGAGCCAGTGAGCACTCGATGCCTATTATGCATGGCTCTTAATGTAAAACAAAAAATGGCTTAGTAAAAAATTTTTGCTCAGTGAGCTATAGGGAGACTATTTTTTCTGACTTTATTTGATCACAAAATAAGAGCCCGCAAATGAATTCCCACATTACCTAAGGCGGGCATTCTGTGGTGTGCATGGTACAAAGGCAAACGACATGACCAAATCCATGGAACAATGCGTTCTGCAGCACGCGAAGGCAGTACAAAGACCGGAATACTCCAACGCGAAGGCAGAAGCTTGGCATGGCGAAATAGAAGTTGTGGCACGTAAACAGGAGCAGCAGCAGCTTGGAAGCACAATGCAGGCAGCCAGCACGCTACACAGATTTTGGAGACGATGCGTCATCGGATTCGACGTGATAACCCCGCTGCGCGTAAATTAGTCGACGGGCCCAAGCAGAGGTGAGCGGAATGAATAGGCGATCGAGACGAGCAGAGCAGAGAGATGCACGGCCCCGCACATCACGTGAGTGGGCGGTGGATGGACGCCCGAGGGTCGGTCGTTGGTAAAGGCGGACGGGCCCATTCGTCCGTGATCCGCATGGGTCGGACTTGGGAGCCAGCGACGCGCGGCGGTGCTCCCTCCGCGCGACTGTCAAGGCGTCAAACAGGTCAAGGCCTCTGGAACTTTGAGCCGGCCGGCCGGCCGCGCACCGCGGTCACGCAACCGGCGTCAACGTCACATGGCGGCAGCAGCGCGCAACGGCATGCACGCGCCTTGAGACTTGAGACTTGAGAGCTCGTAGTCGGTCTTCGCTTCGTCAGTCATGGTTTCCGAGCCGACGACGTGCTCTCCAGTCCGGCCTCATCCAGCGAGCGTACAGGGCCACGACACGGGCCAATGCCTTCGGGGACTTTGAGGCGTGAAACCGAGGGCGTAAACACGCAACCGGCGTCACCGTCACACGCGGATACACGAGCTGAGGTACGGCATGCGCGCGTCACAGATGAGGGCCGGCTCGTTAGTGTCATTTTCACCAGTTTGCTTGTCGCCTGCTGCCGCCGCCCTGGTGCTATTCGGAGCTTGCGATAAACGGCCTTTCGGAGCCGATGTTTAATTGCTCACCGTCAGAAAAAGGCGGGGCATATTTCAGCTGTCGATCGCTGCGCGATGCGCCTGGAGCACACGGATGGATCATAGAACTAGCTTACGTGCCACCGTCGTTTTCTACTAGGTCGTGCAGGCGTCATATCCGATACTCACTCTCCCGATGGGTTGTCAAGTTGCGGACACTCGGTTTCGTTGCTTCGGCGTTGTCGCTGGCCGAGTATCCACGCGACAGCTCAGTTCCGTCGGTGGTTCTGATCAGATCGATCGAGTGCCGGCAGAGTGATTCCGGAAATGGAGTGAGCTGATTTTCGTTCGTCACTCCTATTCGTCAGGCATTCACGCTGAAATCAGTACGTGTGCCTAAATTTAAACCCACCTTTGGTCAGGCATTCAGGCTGCGAAGTTTGGGACAAGGCTCCAGCTATAATGTGTCCCAAAGCCGGAGATTAGGACGCCTCATAAACCACAGAATGACAAAGTCAGTCTCAACATGATGACAAAGTACAGTAATGCGGCGGAGCAAACACTCTAGTCCAAATATAATTCGCTTTAGGCTAAACTGCATTTCCAGCAGAGGCCATTGAAAGATCCACGATGACTGCAGAGAGACGCACGTCTGTTTTAGGCTAAACAACATGCACAACACCAAAAGAAAAAGGCCTTTTGGGGATCACGACCGCCCAGCCGTGATGCGTCGGCGCAGTTGCCATTTGCTGGCAAAGCCAGCCCGATCGATGGGTATATGAGATCGTGGGAACTTTGGATTATCCACTCAGCCAGGAAGGCAGGCAGCAACAAAGTCCAAGCCACACCCAGAAAGCCACCGAGCTTTTCCTACTCCAATCGCCGAAACGTCAATGCTCGCTCGGCATGCATTCAGGCTTTGACGCTTCAGATCGTTCGTTGCTCGTAAGGCACGTTACCTTCGTCCTAGTGGATGAGGGGCAGCACCAGCATCAAGTGCTGGTGTGTGGTGACGGTGCCTGTCCGCTCTGTCGTGAACGGTGCCATCAAAATGTTGCATCGCACGAAGGGAATTAACGGGACTGGTGCCATCAAAATGTTGCCATCTGCCTTGCCGTTTACTTCATGACAAAGAGGTCCTCTGTGGCCTCTCGGATCCTAGCTAGTACGAGTTTTACTGCTTGACTACTTAAATGCAAATCAAAAGGTCAGAAAAACCTGAAGTCTTGGTTAGGAAGATCAGAGATCATGACTGGTTGGGGTTCGTACCATTGGAGTACCCATTGCAACGAAAATTGCGTCATTCTTCTATCAATCAATGATACGCAACTCTCCTACGTATTCGAGAAAAAAAAAATACGTCAGAACTAAGGAACGTGCTCCCCTGGAGGCCTGGACCGTAAAAATCATCTACCTGATCATAAACGGTACTGTAGAGAAATCACTAGTTCTGAGCAAAGGCAGTTTGGTTTATTTCAAGTTTGTTTTCGTGACGAGAGAGAGACAACACAAATACTATCATGGGCCGGAAAATCATCTTATCTGGGCCACCTTTTGTGAGTTGTAGGTTCGCGGAAGCTGGCTGGAAACTGCAAAAGCCCATGTAGCTGCCATGTGGTCACCGGAAGTAAAATAGCCGCCGCAAACTTCCACGAGGCGAGTACGCGAGTTTGTCCTCTGCCACATGCCGGCCCTCCGCTCCCCCTTCGCCGGCGGCGACCTCCCTGCGGGCGATGTCGACCCGGATTACCTCTACTTCCTCCAGCACGTCCGCCTCGAGGGCGACTCCTACGCCCTCGAGCTCCCTGCCCAAGGCGGCGCCCCTCCCTCCATCGTCAGGTACGAGGCCCCGCTCGCCAGCTCCGACGGCGAGTGCGTCTCCGACCCGTCCACGGGCCGCCTGAGCACCAACCACCAGGCGGAGGAGAAAGAATCGTCTGCGTCGGTGGAGGCGGAACCCGCCTGGTACGATTCCCTCGATGATGTCGACGAGGATTATCGCCTCTTCCTGCAGCACACTCGCCTGGTGGATGGCAGTTGATTCTCGAGATGGGGGGTGTCGTCATCAACTACGATCAGGGTGATTCGGCCATGTCTGGAGTCAGCTTTGAGGCCGAGAAGGATAAGGATAAGAGGCGGGGGGAAGAGGTTGATTCGGGGGAAAAATGCTCAGTGCTGGAGGAGGAGGGAGGGGGTTGCCTTGGCTGCTCCGGGAACACCTGTTCCGAAGTCTTACGCGTGCGATTGGCAAGCGGGTCCAAAACCAGGGCGGTCCAATGAGAAGGAAGATGAGGGGCTGTTCGATGCGGCGGCGGCTGCCGGTAATACGAAGAGTGTGCAATGGGAGGCGAGCTCAAGCAATCGCCGTGATGCCGGGCTTCCTGCTGCTGTGGTGAGAAATTCAGATCCTTCCAACTTCCTGTCAATGCCACTATAGTAGATGATGTTTGTTAATAGATACTAGCAAGATGGCCCTCCTGATTCGAACGGCTAGATTCCTTAGAGTATTATGCTACTGTTGAACATTGTTTCTTATCTCTTTCCTATAAATACTTTTATTGTATGCCCTCCATTTTTTTTTGGGATGTTGCCCTCCAGATTTTGATCACTCTGCGAATATAATTCACATATAGTAATCTAATATTTAAAATTTGTCTAATAATTTACTCGCGCGGTTGCATTTTTTGCTGATGTTCATACAAATTGGCAAAGCATGCTCTTCGGTCACCTATTGCTAGGATAGTTTCTCCTTGTGACGGCCGCTCAGGGAGCAAGGAACACCAAATCATCAAGTGGCACAGATTTGGCTCTCAATTGTTTCCGTCTTTCTTCCGCTCCTTGTATGCATAGCTTGTCGGCCGCTGTGCACCACAAAGGTGTACATCACACCTTGATGACCAGATTGATTTATTGCCTCTCCTATCCTTCTCGTCTCTGTCGAATGCACGCATCAATTGATGCTATCTGCATGCGTAAATGCTCCTACAGAATGCGTTCGTGTCTATCTTACCTGGTACTGGTCTCTAGTACTTGCATAGCCTCCACCAGATTGTCGTGGTTGCCACTGCATTGTTATCTTTAGAGCCTGTTTGGATCCACCCAGATTATAAGAAACCAGATTTTAAAAGCTGCAGGGGATCCAAACAGGGCACCCAGCTTGGAAGAGATTTTAACTGCTAAAAGAACCATCACTACCCAAAGAACTTGTTTATAGATTTTAAGATCCT
Organism: Eragrostis nindensis; assembly: GCA_012490785.1. NCBI lineage: Eukaryota > Viridiplantae > Streptophyta > Magnoliopsida > Poales > Poaceae > Eragrostis > Eragrostis nindensis. The sequence continues at coordinate 2,571 of JAAXCT010003046.1, read as the reverse complement.
AACACTCCATTTTTTTTTTAAAAAAAACTGATCATAGAAACTACACCTAGAATCCAAATTCTTAGAAACTAGCGGGGATCCAAACGGCCCTTAATCAGCTTGTACATGGATGTGTCAGTACATGTTTTAGTATACTGAAGTACTCCTAGATAAGTTTGATGTTATATGGCCACCTATAAAGATAAAATAGAGGCGGCAAATCTTGTTACGTTTTATGCCTCTATTACCTTCCATATGGACTGAAGCTTTCCATATTTTTTTGGATCACGTGGTAATCTGTACTAACCAAATAAAAGGACCTTTACTCGATTAGTGGTACTGAATCCATCCGGCCATTATGTTAATATTTATTGAAATTAAGTTGTTTAGTATTTTTTATTGATTGTGGACTCTTTTCATAAGGCAGTTTGTGTCTCAACTGCCGGAAAACCCCAATTGCTATTTTTTGTTCCAATTTTACATATTATGGAGTTCGATGCTGACTCTTGGTTATTTAGGAATTGTGTTTGGCATGGACTCTTGATTAAATCTTGACCGTTGTATGATAATAAAATCCAACAGTTCACATCTTTTTTTTTTTCGATTAACGTGGTAATTTCTAGGCCTTGAGAGCGAACGTGGTGACTCCTTTTAACCTTCAAATATTAAGATAATAATAGATGAGGAACAAATGTTAACCGTCAGTACACAGGGAATTTCCTCTTTTTTATGCATATGCTTGTTCTTACCGCGTAATGCCACAACGATGTCAAATGAGAATCTAGAATTATGCTAATGAGTTTTTGAACATAGCATATGCCTTTGACAAGTTGTTCCAGAATGCGGATGTAAATGTTGACATAACTTGTTAATATTTAATTTTAATTCATAGTAATTTCATTTTTGTAACATGGAGCATCCATGACGTTGAACATCCTCCGTTGCATTTTTTATTAACTTCATCCTTTCTTTCCATTTGATATAGGCAGGGAAATTGGAAAAAGAGAGAGGTGTTATATGGCCTGCGCATATCAACCAAAGGCCAGATTCGGACTTCAAGAAAAGGTTGATTCAGGTCCTTTCAAAACTGGCGATCGGAAAGAGTATTACAAACTATGTTTGACATGGCTACTCTTCGTACTCCGTTAGTAAAGCTACGTCAGGTGCGCAATGAAACAAAATTCTACCCGACGGAGGAGATGGGCAGTTCATATTTGGATCATTACCCAGGTATAATTTTGCATCATCTACATTTATTCTGTTTATGAACACTGCCTGTTTATTGGTTCTTCCATTTTGCACTACTTAGCTTGTTCATAACGATTAGTCTAATTGATTTTGTAGATTAAATTTCCATAACCTTGTATAGTGTACCGTGTCAACAGCATTCCTTTAACTCGAACAGTTCCGTCCTATCTTGTAGGGCACATTGTTTTTATCCATAAAAAACAAGGGCAGCCCGGAGCAAGTAGCTCCCGCTTGCGCAGGGTCCGACCATTTTGGGTCTTTTGTACGCAGCCTTTCCCTGCATTTCTTGAAGAGGCTATTTCCAGGACTTGAATCCGTGACCTCATGGTCACAAGGCAACAGCTTTACCGCTGCGCCAGGGCTCCCCTTCATACATTGTTTTCGTCCATGTTAGTAGTTTATTATTGTGCTCGAAAGGAACCGGTGGTTTCCCCCCCGCCATATTATTATGAGAAATTTCCTTATTTCCTTATTTACTATCAGAAAATAGAGTTGTTCCTTCCTTATTTAGCATCCAAAAATTCACTTTGCCTTCTCTGCCATCGGATCCGAAACTGCTTCCTTTCCTACCATTGCCGTTAATTCTTCTCATGGATGCCTTTACATTGGACTAGAAAAGACTTACTTGCCCCTGATAACTCATGGACACCGCTTTGCCTTTTTCGCTCGACTCAGTCTGGGAGTCACCGTGGGCACCATGTTGGAACTGGCGCGGACGCAGCTGGAACTGGCCGCAGATGCCCTGCGGATGACGAGCTAATCACGCACATAAGCAGTAAACAAGCACACAACATGCATGCCAGGCTTTATTATGCAAATCTGCACTTGTCAAATATTTCTGAAGAAGATCAATTCGTTCTTTCATCTCCTCAGCAGCCGCTCTCCCCAATCCTCTGTCCCAAGCACAAATCTCACCGGATCTACTCCTTGCTTCCCAATCCTCTCTCCCAAGCAAAGCAGGAGGCAAGCAGTAGCACATCCATCTCTAATCCACTCTCTCCAAATGAAAAAAAAAATCTCCAATCTGCTCTCTCCCTGCTCCTAATCTCCAATCACACTCTCCAATTGCAGAAAGCAAATCAGTAGCACATCCCTCTCCAATCCCCTCTCATCCCAAGCACAAAGGAAGGCAAGCAGCCACGTGCTGCTGGTGAAGTGCAGCCTGGATGCGGCCACAAGGGCCGCTCTCGTGGCCTGCATTGACGCATTACATTGGCCATCATTGCTGCACCCACTGAACCGCGATCAGCCGCTGTTGATCGCGCAGGGGCGCACCCAAGCCAATCTGCGCCCAAAAACTATCTCGCTGCCTCCCTTTCGCGCCTGCACTGCGCCCGCTCATCT